>CAJNOP010000193.1:300728-322406 GCA_905250075.1 Rotaria sp. Silwood1
CCCCACACCCACACCCACACCCACACACCCACACCCACCGACACCCACACTCTCACACCCACACACCCACACCCACCGACACCCACACCCTAATATTCTTCGTTGTTTTAAGCCTTATCTAACAAAAAAATATTCATAAATATTTTTTGTCAGTTTTCATATTCCACTTGTTGTATATTATCCGTGTGATTTGAAGCATAGAATATCATGTGCAGACCATTCGGTACAATGTTCGTTATATCGTTAGTATTTGCCGTTAGTCTAAAAGAATCCGTTCGTTCTTATTACAGCCGCAAACATAGACAGTAGTTGTAAAAAATGTATGACCTGAATAAGGACTAAGCGTTTTAGTTCCTTATGGGTTTAGAGGAACTAAAAAGATAAATATTTGTTCTGTGACACTTATCATTTGCTCCATTCTTTTTCTCATTCGATTATAATACTTCCTAGCAGCCGTGTAAGGAAGGAGAAGGATTTTCAAATACGCCAAAGAATCAGTTGGAAAATGTTTTGCGACGTTCGTTTTGATCTTTACCTTCCGAAATGATTCTATACAAACATAAAAAGTATTGATGAGCTTCCTCTTGTTTTTCATCCAAAAAGTAAAAAGAAAACACAACGCTTATATCATACACTGTACATATTCAAATGAATAACGAAATTCCTACGATATTGTATTTATCAATAGTGAAATTTACTAGCATGAACTGAATGGCTTCTTATTATAGATTGTAAGAGGCTTCACTATTTCAATTTCTACTTGAGTGTTTGCCGTAATTTCAAATAAAAGCTCTGTAGATATGTAATATAGAATTAAAAGACTTTTTTAATTACTAGTTCTTGAGATTATTCTAGTGAAAAGATGACTCTTCTTGTTTTAATCAGTTAGACATGTCAAGTAGCTTGATGAAAACAAGGCAAAATATTTTAATATGTTCTTTACTCTTAAACAAATGTTTTTTTTTATAGATTGATATCATCTAAGATTAAATTAAAACTCAACACTTATGACATGTATTTTTCAAGTTCCATGAACATTTACAGACAATGAACCATTATTGTTGATCGATCGAAAAAACTTTTCATTTGAATTTATATTTTTAAACGTTCTTTTTTGGTCTATAGCATCTAAAAAAATTGCTATAAAATCGGAACTATTTTGTGACTAAAGTCGCATATTAAATTAACCGTTATAAAGTATTACAAAATATTTTGATAGACGAATATTATAGATTCCTGTTTATTTCAAATTCATGCACGATAGAATGAAAGCAAATACTAAATAATGTAACAGAAACTCATACATTAAAAAATTTAGTATTAGTGAAATAATGCGATCGGTTAAAATCGAAAGTCTTATTATATCCATAAAACGAAGATGAAGTGCTTCTTCTGACGTGATGCCGATATGTCTATTTTGAGTCCTGCAAAGGATCTGTTTTCTTCTCTGTTCCCATGTTATAGTTCTCCGTCATATTCATGAGTCATCATGCCAAACGTGTACGACCATATACTTACCATGAAAAACAATAAATTTACTTTTCTATACTATTATTTGATTCTTTTGCGAAAGTGTATCGTTTCTCAGAAAGTAATTTCTAAAATTAATATCTTGGAAGGTTCCAAGTTTCATTCAATAATCTTTAGTGATTACACGAATAACTAAAGCATCACGTTCTTACAGATAGGCGTCGACCTTATATATAAATAAAAGGTAACTTAAACGAAATCGTATCACATAGTATACAAAGATTCCAATCGAATACAGTAAGTTATTATTTGGTTGCATAACTAAATATTTCTCTATATTGACTTGAACAGCTTCACTTCTTTTAACTGGTGGAAAATGGTCGACAACACCGCAAACATAGAAGCAATAGCGAATAGCATGCATAATGCTGCTGACGAAGGTGATCGAGAAGCAGCTCTCCGAGCAGTCGAAATATTGCGACAAGAACTCGAAAAACAAGCTTTTCTTGAACAAGAAGCACAACAAGTGACAAACAACAATAATCTAACTCAACAAGCCAGTGAAAATTAACTTTGATAAATGGCATCGAGAAGCTTTTTGTCAAAACTCATTTATAATCAAGAATACAAACATCTATTTTTCTTTCAAAAATCATTATAATTTTGTTCAGATATGGGGTGTGGGTGTGGGTGTGTGGGTGTGGGTGTCTGGGTGTGGGTGTCTGGGTGTGTGGGTGTGTGGGTGTGGGTTGCCAATGAAGAGAAGGCCCACCCCACACCCACACTCACACCTCACATCTTACACCCACTCACACCTCACATCCTACACCCACCCACACCCACACCCCACACCTACACCCACACCCACCCGATTTAATCATATAGATTTCGCTACCATATAGATTTTGGTCTAGTTCTGAAGCAATGTCATATCGACATACAAATATTATGATCATATGAGCTTCAATTATTTTCTAAACAATTGTATACTCATCTGGTCTAGATTTTGAAGAACCAAATAAATGACTAGCAGACTGATCAGCTCTAATAATAATATTTCCTTTCTGTAAAAACTTCTCTCATTAAATATTACTCAATATATCTCATAGTCTTCAAAAAAACAAAAGGTATACGCGCCTCTTGACATGGATACTAAAGAGAATTCGACAACTATTATGTTTTTGTTTTTTTTAACTGCGATCCGAAGATCCTGTCAGTACAATTTCAAAGAAAATATAGAGAGATAATTAAAGATAATTGTTATATCACACGTATGAGAGAGATACAATAACGGTAACAGCAACTTCGCGTCACCACACAATTTAGTAGTCAGAAGAAGGAACACTAGACACAGAAGGCAACAAAGAAATGACACAGATGTTATTGGTAATATGATCAGAGGAAGAATTGTATGAACAGTTCGTATAAAAAAAACACAAGAAAAGGAAGAATAGAGTAGGTAGGAGCAAGGAGAAAAAAAAGAAAAGAACAATGAACAACAGAGAAAGAGAGACACAAAGAGAAAAGAAACATTAATACGATATCACTCGTTTAAGAATGTTTCCGGGAAATTCTGCACGAGAAGAACCTCTTCAATGTCATAGGAGGGAACGGAGGAACTTGAGGGGACAGAAGAAATCCAAGTGATAGCTCTTTCGACTATTGATTGATGAGGGATGAATCTTTTGGATCTTCTGATACAAGAGATCGAAAACTCTCCTTGCGACCAGCTTTTCCTAAATTCGTTCAGGTTGGCTTTTTCAATCAGTAGTTCACCATCAGTAGAGTCAGAAAAGGCTACCAAATACTTGTTCCAGTAGGAGACACACCTTTTTCTAGTGATTTTTCATCCAGTGCGTACGCAAAAAAATTTTCATTCCAATGTAGTCCGGACAAAACGCGACGAAGACAAGTATAGTAGAAGTGTGAGAGGTCGTTTCTTTGCTTCTCGGGTGTGGGTGTGGATGTGGGTGTCGGTGTGGGTGTGGGTGTGTGGGTAGTGTGGGTGTCGGTGTGGGTGTGGGTGGTGTGGGTGTGGGGTGTGTGGGTGTGGGTGTGGGTAAAGGGGAATAGTAGACCCCGACACCGACACCGACACCCAAACCCAACACCCACACCCACACCCTCAGTAAACTTAAGCAATAATAAGCCTAATAGCAATACTTATTCCTTGACTTTTACCTATATCGCTTAGGTGAAACAATATTTACGAAGCGGGATATTGAAATCGTTATCTGGAACATTTATTTATTTTTCTTCTTGCACAAACAATCAGTATTTATTTCTGCTAATTTATGAAGGAAGCCTATGTTTTAAGGCCTCATATTGCTTGTCGGATCTACAAGTATTTGGTAATTGGATCTAATGAGCATCCCGTATATGTTCTCTATGCAAAAGTTCATAGACAAGAAATAAAAGCAAAATTTGATAACAAAGTGTGATGTTAAAGAAAAAAGAAGACGTGAGCACGAATGCATCATGTATCAAGAACGAGTATAAAAAATACTTTGTTTGTATTTTTCAAAAGTTCAGAGTTTCATATGAGGATTAATCTTTGAGAAAAAGATGGGTGTGGATGTAGTTTTGCTAATACTCTACTTACGCATCTACACCTACACCCACACCCTAACTGAGAAAATTGGTTAGAATACCTATAGAAATAATATCATGATAATGCAAATGTTACAGAACACAACTCTCCACATACCATCATATCAAAACGTACTCGATACGGGAGTTGCATGCATTGCAAATATTTTCACCATATATGTATAGGAACAATGTTCGCCTCAATCACTTACAGTGCGCTTACTAAATATGTAAAACAATGAAGGAATCTCTCATAAATTACTAATTGTAGGTACTCTACAACACACACATAGAATAATTAGGAAGTACGATAGCAACTATTTAAATGTAACTTTCCGATTTACTTTTCATCCTACATAAAACTCGATCTTCTAGAAACCATATATATTCTGTCACTAAAAGGGACGGAGCGCTTTCCTATAAAAACACTTCCAAAAAACACCTCTATTTTGAATTTCAATCGATATGCAGCATAATTTAGATATCTAAATTACCTGATGATGACCCTTAAGCAAGATCGAAACCGGTCGTAAGTATCGTTTGTGTATCGAAATATAATCTTGTGCTTCCATACACATCCACACCCGAAAACGATTGTCAAGAAGCACGACCAGTAAGCAGTTCGAAATAACTGACCAACGTTCTTTTCTTAGAAATTTCGTCGTATTTTCGTTTCATCGAAATTTTTTAGTTTGTCAATAATTTTTCGGAGTTGCACACTTTAAGTGTTCTTCATCAACGAAATTGAATCAAGAATGAAATATTGTATTTCTTCTCTTTCTGCAAGTGAAGACGCAGCTACCTTGGCAAACATTTCAAGTGTTAACATTGCAGTCGAAAAGGTAACAATCTGTTGATGCCAACCAGCTATAATAAAGAGAAACTGCACATTCAATTCAACTGTTTCTTCTATTGTACATCGGAATGTGATTCGCTGGTAGATTGTTGGTAAGCTATCGCACTGAGTGTGAGGTATCTTTCTCAAACTTCGGATTTCATGGCATCTTCAGATAGTGAACGATTTGAAACGGTTCTGATTTCAATTAATTTTCTTGAGCCAGTAAGGTAAACGAAAAAAAATGATGCTGTTTGCGATTGATCAGTTCGTCCTTCAAAACATACATTAACTTTTCCCGTTAATTCTATTGATGTGTTCATGTGGCAGTCCTTCATTGAGGCCTAGATTTGTCTTGCAGTCTCTCTAACACACTGTAAAATGGGTGTTCTCGAAAACCGACGGAAAAGTCTTTCCAAGCATACGCTTTTTAGAGTGCAATGTGACTCATTTTGATGTTTGTGACAGAGGCAGCTGTTTGATCATCATTCCCATTATTCCGTTTGTACGGATTGGGTGTGGGTGTGAATTTTCTCTTTTAAAATATGAATCCACACCTACCTAAACACAGGAATATTAGATAATGCTAACCGTTTTTTTCAGAAAACTGATAGTCGATCAATGTTGACAACTTCATAAGAAGTCAATCGCACTAAACTCCATTTATACCATTCTATATTTAACAACGCTCATTAAAGATTTGGTTTCTGCGCAAGATCAACGCTTTGAGCTGTTCGTATTCCAACTGTTAATAGTATGGGCCTTAAAAGGAAACTTCTTTTCGTTGTTTGGTGTATCATATATCTGGTTATTCCTATCACAGAGTTCGCCTATGGCTCCAAATACTCTTCGAACGGTGCACCGTGTCCCAGTGTCAATCTTGTGAGCCCTTGTCTCACTGGCGTTGGAATAACTGAAGGAATTCTTCTATTTGCTATTCTGCTAATCATTTTTTTCCACTATACCAATTCTGGTACAACAGAGCATATTACGACCACGATTACTACATATGCCGATGGAACACAAAGCTCAAAAGACAGTAGTTACACATGTCGAGGTCTGGCGTACGCATTCGCTTTCATTACGGTACTAGTTACTGCTGGACTCTTTTTCGCTCTTCACCAAGTGTTTGCAGTACGAAGCACAACACAATTTACCAACTCCAATTTGTCTACATATTGTGACCAACAATTATACCAAGCTGCCTTTGGATTGTTAATTGCCAGTTACATTGTTGGTTTTTTTCTTCTCATCTTTGGAATTGTCATATACAAGATGGAATCGTAAAAACAATCAACCGATAGCGAATGATATGAGTGTCAATAAGTATATGACTTTATTGAACAAACTACGACGCACATGGACCTTTCTCAATAGTTTCATTAGGTACTTTCTGCCTGAGTAACTATTTGGATGATTCGAGAATCGAAAATAAATTACATAGTCTAGAATCTTTGAAAAATAAACTATTGACTGAAAACAATTCAGGTAGGGGCTGTGGGTATTAGAGACCTGTGGGAACAACTTATATTGCTCTCGTTTCCTGCAGCACTCTAAAACAAAGAGAAATAATTTTATGTCTGGATGTTTTTGTTTACTATAGACGAAGTCATCAAATACTCAATAAACAGTCGTCTTTTTGAACTAAAATTAAAGAAGACAATTAGACAGAAATCGAAAAGAAACTTTTTTACAGTTCATTATCCTGAATAGTGATGAATTGGGTGTAGGTGTGGGTATGAGTGTAGATGAGGCAATGCCACTCACACCCACACCCTTATTGTATTAAAATATTATTGAAAGGATCATTTGTTGTAGCAGTTTGAATTTCGCAATAATAGTTTTCTCCAATATGAAGAATTAATTAATAATAAGAATTGTAAAAGCAAGTAAGTTGTTTTAATAGGATACTATTCTCGAGCTCAATCATTGACAGCTGTTGCACTATCAATATATTTGAGAATAAAATATTATCATTCTATGATAACTTTCGTTATACGTTCATCATAATTAAATCGATCTACTTGTAATATTTGATTCATTTTTGTAAAAGTAGTCTTTAGCAAGCTTGAAAAGATAGAAATTCTTCTGAAAATAATTTATACAAAGTATTGACTATGAATAGAATATCAGCTTTTGAAATACGATGAATTTATAACCTTATTTATTTTACTTAGAAATGTAATTTAATCTAAAATACAATTGAAAAAGAAATATCAACAGAACTTTTTTTTTCCCATAAGAATAATAACTGATAATATCTATTGATGTATTGTCTATAATTTATTTATTAATAGAAATAAATATAAATAACTAGTGTTCTTCAATAAATAAATATTTTTATCAGTTCATTCATTTTATTAAAAATAAATAAAACGTAGATAATAAAACATTTTTTTTTATTCTTTTCATTTATTGAAAATAAAGAACGATAAGTGATATTATATTTTATTCTTATGTATTAAAAAATAATAAATTTATCTGATATTCTTCGAGTTAGTTAAACAAAATAATAATAATATTAATTAATGATAGAGTAAGTATTTTAAAAGACACTGGAAAAGCTTTTTATTCTATAACTATGAATAAACACACATGAAACAAAAAATAAATTATTTTTAATGATGTTTAGCAATTGAGTTTAACTTCGACATAGTCAAAATTGTTTCAGCAAAAAAAAATAGTTTAATCATTATGGTGTTGGCATCTTGTATAATAATTAGTCTCAAAATAATAAAAATAAAGTTTCCTGTTTTATTAAATCATTCAAAATCTTTATCAAATTAGATTTTCCTATTCGTTTACCTAATGATGGAAAATATATTTAATGGATTTTTTTTACAATTAAACGATGTTTATGAAATGCTTCTATTAGAACAACGACAAAAAGTTAGTGGTTTAGCTCGTGTTCGAAAATTATTATTAGAAGAAGATCATAAAACATATAGTTTTAGTTGATGATTTTTCCACTATCACCATTAAGTCAATCAAAAATAAATGGACGACAAATGATTACATCTATAAATAGATTTTGTTATATTTGGTAATTATAAATTTGATTTAAATGAAACAGAATTAGTATCAAAAATAAATGAATCATAATTTACTTGGATTAGTTTTAAATGTATTTAAAAGTAGAACAAATCAAACATTTTTATTAAGAATTTAATAAAAAATATTATCAATTAATGAAATAAATATTCTTTTAATTAGTTTAATAATCGATATAGATAAATCATATATTCGTATTATTAATCAAACATTATTTATTCCATTTGTTCAAATATTTCTTAAATCAATATAAAATATGATGTTTTAACTATATTAATAACTTTAGATTTGAGAATTGATATATAACTTGCAGAAAATATATCAGAGATTAATTTAATAGTAGGTAAATATGAATATGTAGATTGAATTTTTATCACGAGATTTTCAATAGACTTCAATAACAAAAGTTAATGAAAATGTATTTACTGTTTATATTCATCGATATGGTTTTAATCTTGATACAGAATAATTTCTTGTTTATCAAATATTAACACAAATAAATTCACCAATAGAAAATAAACCAAAAATAGCTGAATCTGCTAATTATTGAAATGATTTATGTATAAAAGGTGTTTAACAAATCGAATTTCAATCTAATAAAACAGTATCTTGTTTACTAGCTAATATTGAATTAATTAGATGGACGTTCAACATCAATAAGAAACTTTCCGAAATTATTAATAGATTATTGAAATAATACAGGATCAATACGTACTGATGATACTCTTCGAAGAAGAATAATACAATATGATATATAACTTGTATTTCCTTTTTCAAGATAATCTTGTTTCTCTTTGTTTACATAGTTCATATCTTGCTAATGTATTAACTCTTAGTATGTTAAGAAAAGGTAATGAAATATTTCTTGTATATTGTGGAATTTAAAGTATAGATAAAGGAAAAACTTGGTTAGTAGATGGTTTAGATGGGTGTGGGTGTAGGTTTCCTGTTCAGGTATCATTCACACTCCCATCCCCACCCCCACCCCCACCCCCACCCACACTCACACACCCACCCCACACCCACATCCACACCCGCACCCACACACCCATCCCACACACGCACACCCACACCCACACCCACGCCCCACACACCCACACCCACACCCACACCCACCCATACCCAAATACGACAGCAGTGGTCTTCTCTTATCTCAGGCTCGCATACAAATGCGAAAGTGAAAGGCACTTTTGAACACCGTAGTGTCCTTGATTGTTGTTCGTAATTCTCGATCGAGAAATATCGTCGCTACTTTCTTAACAAGAAAAGCTAATGCGAAAAAAAGGAGACCTATACAATACAGAACGTTGTTGCCAAATATCAAGTACAAAAGCGTTGAAAATCTACAAAATACATAAATACTAAAGAAGATCATAATATTGTGCAGAAGTTCAACGTCACGATTTTGTCTTCTGAATGCTTCTGTGGCTTGTGCAAACTTACCGTCTGCATTAACCAACAATAAGAGTAAGATGCGTTCTTAATGAAGTTATTCATCTATATTTCATAAAGAGTACAACGAAGAAATAACGTGATACCGCTTGAATCAAGCACGAATAAGCAATGGCAACAATCGACGTATATGCAAAATAAAACGCCATCGACATGATATGTCACTGCTATACTAAACCATAAAACTAAGAAGAAACATATTTATTGCATTGAAGTACACAATGAAATGTCGACGAGAGACGTGTAATACAAGTTAACAAATAAGTGGCAGTATAGAAACGTTTTGTAACTGCAACCACCATAATGATTAAACATGCAACTTCTATGATAAGCTAAAACTTAAACAAAAGCATGTTGAAGAAAGGCATGGCAAATGTATTTTGTCAATTATAGACGGCGAATCCATTATACTTGAGTAGGGTGAAACCAACGCTAGATTGAGGGATGATAGGCTTGACTCCATGTATGAATCTTTTGTAGTTTGTTTTTTTGTGATTTTGTGATAGATGATACATCATTAGATGGTTTTTTTATGTTCTAAGTGATGCATTTGTATAGGGCATCCAGTAAAAACCGCCAATTATGGATCTCCTGTCCGCGTCCAATTTTCTACGTTTTCGATAGATTCCCATCTACCCTTGGATTTTCAGTAGAATATTTCACGCTAATGATATAGAATCAGTGAGGAAAATCAATTAACGCAACTCTTTTCTGATCATTTTATACTCTGTGACAAGATGTTTCAGTAAAACTTGTTGATAAGGCATAGATGTTTATTGAAAAACCCATTTTCTAGCAGGAGAACAAAACAGCATATGCCAAAACAATCTTTTATTTCAATCTATATATAGTAGTATTCGATCGTCATGTTCTTTAAAATTTTTGTTTGCATCTGACCCAATATTGTAGTGCATCAAATTTAGATGTTTCAGTGTCTATACGAATGAAAAAAAAACTTCATCAATCACGAAGAGAGAAAAATGATCGACTAGTTACCTTATTCTGTTGAAGGGCATCAGCAAAATATTGTATTCCCTTCTTTTTGATTTTATTAGCGTGAAGATCTAATGAAGTCAGTGTCTGTTTGAGAGAAATGTGATGTTGAAGTGTCCAATATAAGCCCTTACTTTGTTGTATCGAAGAGCATCGGCCAAAACTTGTGCTCCTCTATTGCTGATCATGTTTTCATAAAGATTAAGTGAAGTCAGTGCCTATGTAATAGAAATGATGTGCTGATGAAATAGATAGTCAATCAGACTCCTTACTTTGTTGTGTCCGATCATCTCAGCTATGTGATGTGCTCCTCGGTCGCTAATCATATTTTCAGAGAGATCGAGTGATTTCAGTGCCTATGTAATAGGGATAATATGCTGACAAAACAGATAGAAGATCAGGTTCCTTACCTTGTTGTATGGAAGAGCCCCAGCTAGATGTTTTACTCCTCTACAACCTATTTTATTCGTCGCAAGACAAAGTGTGACTAGTGTCTACATACACGAGGATAAGCATCGAAAAGAATTCGGAAGGTAAGAATTATTACGTTGTTTTTTTGAAGAGCTTCAGCGAAATGTTGCGCACCGCTCTCGCCAACTTCATTCTCTCGGAGATCCACAAGTTTTAGTGTCTGTGTAAATGTGACGCGATATTGAGATGATCAAGCAAAGAAGACGCCAAGTACTGTATTATGTAGCAGAGCTTCAGCTAGATGTTGTGCGCTTCTATCACCAATATCATTACATTGAAGATACAGGCTGGTTAGTGTATGTGTGAAGGAAACGAGCTACTAAAGACGCAGAGAAAAAGCATCAAACTTACGTTATTGTGACGAAGAGCCTTGCCGAGATAGTATGCTCCTTTTTCACCAATTTCGTTCGAGTTTAGATATAGATTAACCACAGTCTACGTAAAAAGAGTCGATACGCTAAGAAAGCCAACAGAAGAGCAAACTATTTACTTTATTATGTCGGAGAGCGTTAGCGATATATTGGGCACCTTCATCGCTGATGTTGTTCAACTCTCCACATTTACACCCTCCTCCAAGATCGAGAGAAATCAATTCCTGTGCTCAAGAGCCAAAGTATCAAGAAGATCGATAGAAGAAAAGATTGTTTACCGTGTGATGTTGGATAATATCTGCGATATATTGAGCTCCTTTCTCACCGATGCGATGACCGACTAGTGCGAATATCCTGAGTGTCTGTATGTAGTTCTGATGAAATTCAAGGCTACGGTTTAGGGATGCACTAACTCTTATATTATCACACACTAGGCTCTTATGAACGAGTAAGTGAATGTTGATAAGAAGACCTAGTTCTAATTTTGATCCTAATGCTACCTATTCGAGTTTCAAGAATTCGTTGTGTTGGAGCTGGAGTTGGAAGTGCAAAAACCTCTTCCGAAGGGTGTGTTTTGGACAGAACTGAACTACTGACAAATTCGAATGTGAGCTGAAGTTTTGAAGCTACAAAAACTCAATTTCTAACGTTCCAGAGTATGAAATGAGATTTCTTAAATATGGACATCTCTGACCGTGTGTCACAGAAACGATAAAATAAGTATTTTCTAAATTTTTTAAACACTTGACAAACATTGCTCGAGATTGAGAAATCCAAATGTATGATCAAGTTTGAAAAGTGAAAAGATGAAAGTTTCGAGTTCAATAACTTGACTTAGCATTTATATTCGACAGTTAGTAAAACGTTTTCGAAATCTTCAGTGATTGGGATTTCAATCTGAGTTGAATCTGTTAAAAACTGGTCTTTAGTTCACTCATAGGAGGTAAAATCAATGTGAATATGATGGTAATATTTCGGATTACACTTTTCATTACATGCCTATTATCATCATTTGTCAACTGGTTCATGAAAACCTAAGATCTGATATTCAATAGTAGCGGTATCAGAGTATGCTTACTGACATTAAATACAGGCTCCATGTTTGAAAGGGAGATATCAGTCGAGATACATCTATTTGATTTACAGATAAACAGGTCATTAGACTATATCAGTCTGATTCTTAGCATATCTTCTTTCATATATTTTGATTATTGCTCTTAAATAAGACGTTTCGATTTTGAGGAAAAAATTATTAGACAATAGCGAGATATGCATCACGAACTACAGATGACTTGTACAGTCACGTTATATGCCTTTGCTCTTTCTCCTTTGAAATATTATGAGCAAACGAGACCGTAACAGTGGGTGATGACTCATTATTAACCTTCTTCTGATCTAGTAGCAAGGAAGAAAGAGAAATAATATGTGATATGACTGTTTAAATCATATTAAGAATTCAATAGACATACATCGTCTGTTGTGTCAGCATTTCTATGAGCTGGCTGTTTTACCAAATGACGAACACTGTCAGTTGATGACATTTCCCATCTGGTGAAGTTTGTGAAATTCGTCATACGATTTGGATTTGTATGAAGCCATATTGAGTTATTTTTTGGGACATACGCGACATTGACAATCCACCGCTTTTCTTGAATCCAAAATGGTGTGTGAAAAGGAAGAATCAGTGCCTGAAAATTAGGCGTCGTATCACTTTCAGCAGAAACACGAAAGGAAAAATCAAGTTTCTTTAACGAAGGTAATCTTGCAGGGATCATGTGTTCCCAATAGTACGCGTCAGATAGAGGCGTGAAGTTTCTTTCCCGTTGTTTAGCAATTCCTAAATGCACAAGAGAAGTTGTTAGTGAAACGATCGATTCGAACTGTTTTGTAGAAAATGAGCATTCGGTAATTGTTAGCGATTCCAGTCGTGCGCTGATGTTAGATTCAGATTTTGAAATAATTATTCCAGTATCATTCTGCATAATACAGTCTTTAATTTGAAATATTCGTAAATATGGCAAATCATGTAATATGATAATAAAATCCCTGTATGTACAAATGCCAATGAGCAAGCTTTCCAATCTGTAACCAATCGGCCATTTTATGTTCTCCGGTATATATGTCCAATTATTTAATTGTAGTTTTCGAAATTGACACTTACTAATGAGCAATGAAATAAGAGACATCATTCTGTTGGGATCATTATAAAGCAAATTTATCGAAAATGAAGTGAGTGAATGTAGTTCTACTTTATGCACAAAGCACTCCAATTGTTCATCACTTATAGAATCAAGTGTCAACGAACGAAGTCGATTGAAATGATGAGTTTCAAAAAGTGACTCAGATGAGTCGATCAAACCCGAAAAGCGATAACTATGTGAATAGATCATTGATATGACACTTTCTGGACGAATCAAGCAAAGAATATCTTGAAAATTCAACTTGGCTTCTAAATCTAAGTCAAACTCATATCTATCGTAAGAATTGATGAAATCATATAGACGTCTGCAGATTCGACGAATTGAGTAAAGTAGCGTTTTGATGTTGCAATGATCAAAAATTCGATGAAACAATTCAACAGGCAACTGAAGTAGGTTTGCTTCCGTCATTGTTGTGATTATGATGAATGTACCAGAGGGCACTTGTTTTTAGTCAGAAATACAAATATTAAAGTGTAAAAATTAGTCAATTGTTCGCTATGATTTCTTTTTGAGTTACGTGCACAGATGAACGAGTGTTTTAATCATGTATCAAAGATCTGTGTCAGTCTAAACAGGTATTGGTCAAAAGCTTGCTAATTCCTTAGCAATCAAAGTTTTTAATGGTTTGAACCGCTTTCTAGCTAGAAATCATTATTCAAGATTGCACTATCATACCTCTCACATAAACAATTTTTTCAGCAAGAGCGCATGCTTTGAAATGTATTAAATCTTAGTAGAATATCGAATAGGAACAATGGAGTATTTACATGATGATTAAATAGTGAGTAGAGAGTGGGTGATACAGTGCCTATTTAGGAGATTTAAGTCAACTTTTAAAGCATATAATTAATCCTATCTGAGGTACAGTTTAGGTATAGATATCTTCAATTTGAGAAAATAGGATAACAGGCCAGCTGGTTCCCAGTCACATGGCTCCCCGACACTCGCTGCCAGGGCCACTTGCTCCCAACAATATTTAATAGAACTCTAATTGATGACAAGAAGAGTATATAAGTCGGTATGGATGGATGCGAGTTTGTGCATTGGGTGTGAATGTGGGTGCGGATGTGATAGTTTCTAAGAATGGCTCTGGAGTGTGTATGCAGGCATGGATTGAGAGAAAATCGAAGCTTCATCCTCACCACCTCATTATACTGCTACTTTTTTTTTCGACGATAAACATTCAGTGAGACTGATAATACGTGATTTCTAGAATGATTTTTCAATTTCGCATATTTTTTTGAATCCTATACTGACCTATCGTATATAGACACTTTTTAATTAGCTTGTATTAATCGGTAGCTATTCAAAAATTATTTTGGACTTTAAATAAAGCTGACACCGCTGTATTGTATCTGTCTGGCGAACACTTGTTATTGATGAACATGTATCCATGGAGAGCAACTGGTATGGACCCAGAAAATAATGAGTTTTCATTTTGAATTTCAATTACTAGCGTAGTTTTCATTTAAAGGAATGCTCAGTAAGTGGTCTATATAATTATATCAACAGCAATACACTTAGTTATTCATGGGAAAGGTCTCGTATTCAGAATGTTGTTCAATCTTGGCAGAAGCTACTTCTTTCCTAGAATAAAAAATGTTTATTCTGCGGCTTCATCTGTAACACACAAGATCATTAAGGATTGCTGAAGTAGTTATCCTCAGAGAAACCGACTTGTCATTAAAAGAGCAAAAGTCATGATTATTCACTGTCAAATTGATATCTGCTTTTTGTCATCGATTTCGTACATGCATCACTCTCTTGAAACACGTAGCATGTCAATGGGCAGAAAAATATTTATTTATTTATTTTTTCTTGGAGACCAATGAATCAATAACAGGTTTAACTGTCATTGTCTACTTTTACATTGTGCAGTTGATTGATTTTCAACTGAGAAAAGTCAAAGAGGCATTACATCTGACAAAATGACTTATTGATATGATCGATCTGAGAGGATGGGTACGGATGTTATTCTGTCAAGATAGATTTCTCGAGTTTTGCCAAAACGAAACTTGTGCTTATGATTTATCATGGAATGAGAAGAAACTGAAAGTCACTGTGCTCGCAACACATTTCGATCAACGAAAACACCTATTACGGGACCTGTAAGCATATTCATTAGAACTTGAATCGTGCAATGTGCAAAGTATTCGAATTGGGATTCGTAGTCGCTTGGTCATCTTTTATTTCTTCAAAGACCAAGATAGAGTTATCGTATGACTCAAAAAATCAGCCATAAAAACCTTTTCTGCTGTTGGTTACTCAATGAAACTTCTTCACCGATGTTTTCAAAAAAGCTCTTCTTTTCATTGTACGGAAAAGCTCATGCAAATCATGTTCAAGTTACAGTCCCCACTCTGCTGAATACCCGAAGACGGCAAGACATTCATATTGAATCCTCGGTGCCATCCCAGAAACGATATGATCTGTCTTCATGTGAAACTCGTTACTTACCTTCGAAAGTGATACAACAGATCGCACTCACTTTTATGACAGAGATGTTGGAGAGGCTGTTTGACGAATGAGTATGCCGTTAGTGCACATATCCGACGTTAACATTTGATAAAACCAAGATAAAAACATACAAAGTCATGAATTCAACTTCTACGCGTTCTACCCCCAAAGCAGTGCTTCATTGTTGTTAGTATGAGAAAGAATATCATCCTGTTGTGGATGTTGATCTTTATCCACGAGTTGAAACGTTCTGTTTATATCGCCACATAATGGTTATTCGAGAGCATGGTCGTTTCTTCATTCTACACATCCATACTTACGTTCTGATCTGCGTCGACAATCGCTGCACTGCGAAATTTCGATGCTTTCATCCAAATATTTAAAAACACAAAAATCAGGAAACTGAGAGATCAATAGATGCTCGATACCTGTGGTAGTTAATACACACTGGACCATTCATTTTAACTACGTTTATCTTACTCTCATTGCTCAGTTCAATAAAATTTCTTTCGTGTCAAGTGAAAGTTACTCAATTATGAGTGCACATTATGCATGTGCGATAAACCTTTTTCTCTTTTAGCGGCTTATATGAGCTGTGAAAACGCTTAGTATTTGATTATGACTATAATGAACTAAAATGCTGTTTAACTAATAAAAAAAAGAATTCAAAAAGTCACGTTGTAGTCCGATTCATTTTTTCGAATCCATAACATTCTTCTACCTGGCCAAGATCAATACTGTGGACCATTGAAAATTGTAGAATTCAGAAAATCAAAAACGAATTCTTTACATTATCTACAAATTGCTACTGCTCTCGTGGAAATATGACAAGGATTCGAGTATGGACGTGGCTCTACTCTTCAATCACATCCAGACACAGACCCAGACTTATCTCGAACTTATCATGATATTGTATCTGCGATTTCTCTCTCTTATAACATAACAGAACGAAACCTCTACTATTGACTAAACATGAAGGGATTCGCATCACGTTGAATCGATTATCAAAACAGTGATAGATAGAAATGAAAGATTTCGTGATTGATCATGCCGGTCATCAAATATCATTACAGAGTGCCAGGCATGGATTTAATATATACAGATTGATCCCAAGTCAAATATTGTTCATCTCAGAGTAAAATTACCGTGAATATGTTTTGAATAACTTTGAAACAGCAAGAAAGAAAAAATTCGGGCTTTTAATTATATCTAGAACCGATTTTGATCGCTCGTTTTACAAGCACAATGAAAATGTCAGTCCCTTGTGTTCTTGGATGCACTATGAGCTTTGAAAATGAACTTAATTTGTCGTAAAAAAAATGTTCTATCAACTATAATATAATGAAAATTAGTCTAGTTTCTTCTCTATCAATCCGTATGAGATCCAGATTGATACCTGTTTCCGTCCAAAAAGATACAAAGACTTTAGTAAAGACTGCTGTCCTATGTTTTCCACATTATAAGCAGTTCAATAAATATTTTTCTTCTATAAGTTTTGAGTGGCCTTCAGCTTCTAGACATGGTTTATCAATCTTTCGAGAGTTTCTTTTTTCTATCACAAATCTTATCGACTCCCATGCATTGAATTTATCTTGATGCTAATAAATCAATACTTGAATTTATTTTAATTAATAACCTGTAATATAATAAAGCGTACTAGAATAGTTTCACTTGATATGATTCTATTACACAGCTAGTGCAGCTCGATATACAATTAAATAAAATATTGTTTTCTGATGAATTAAATTATGTCTGTATCGATTAGAGCCTGCCTTGGCATGTCAGTATCATTGAGGGTGTGGGGTGTGGGGTGTGGATTGAGAAGAACACACCCACATCCTAGGACCAAACGCCTCAAAGTGACGAGCTTTACTTGTTTTATTAATGACAAAGAAAAAATTCATTTACAAACTACTAGTATTGGAAAGCAGCTAGCAAGCATGTTTGAATAAATATTGAAACAAAAAACCATGGTGTGCAATTATCATTGACGTCAATGATGCATAGACATATATAGCTAATATTTGGTAAGGTATGTTGACAGTAAGTTTGTTCAAGAAAACTTTATTGTTATATTCCCTTTCAAATGGTCTCTATCATCCAGTTAACTTTTATGTTTATTTTATTGTAGAACGGAGAATTTAGAGAGAAAGTGTTTTATCATGTTAGAGACAGAGTTCAAGTTTAGCTGAATTTCTGAATAAGACAACTATCTTTCAACATCATGATAAAATATACTTATTATTCAATTAAATGTGAGCTCAATCGGTAGATATTTATTGCTATTTGTAAATATGACAACAATTACATTGATATTTAAGTATTTGCCAATGGAAGCACTATATGTTTAGCGATAATAAGGTTTTGCTATATATGCCGTTCCAAAAATAAAGATCTCTTAATAATAACAAATACCTTCATTTTTAGCCAAGTGTAAGCTAATTCCTTTTCTATTTGAAGTAATTTCTGCTTCATAAAGACTTTTAGCTAAAATATAATCATTAGTTTTTCCGATGTCTATTTGAATTTCTATATGTGTATTGTGTACCTAAGATCATTTGAGTGTTGCAGATTTGCTTTATAAACATTGTTTTTGATAAATTTTTACAATAAAGAAGCGATATAGTCAATGGATATGTCATAATGAATTACATAAATAAACTAGCAAATTTGTTTTCAAGATGATCAGAACTTTCGAATAGTAACATATAACTTGCTGTGAAGCAATGCATCAATAATTCAACCCTTTCGGTATATGTTAAATGAATCATTAAAAAGCAACAATAAAAAATTTGCATTATTTAAAGTTCATGTTCACGATAAATATTCAAATAAATAGAGAAAAAACTGACGTGTATTGCTGATGCAATCGACAAACGTCTAATATTTTACATGGTAGCTGAAAGTTTTACATTTTTCGAAATGGTTGGTGAGCTTGGTCTTGATGAATCAAAATCTAATTTAATTAGGAAAAAGCTTTCGAATAACGTTGAGCCGTAGTGGAGTTATTTTATTTAATAAGCGATCAACACCTTGAGATATTATGTAGGACAAATAGTTTAGGTTTTCAACATAAATACTTTTGATTACTTGCTAATATTTAAAAAGCAAAGAATAAAATGGACCAATAAAAAAAGCGAGGAAAAAAATAGAGGGTGTGGGTGTGGGTGTGGGTGTGGACATAGGGATGGCTTTTTTCGCTGAGTATACCCACACCCACACCCACCCATATCTACGCCCACACTCACACCCACACCCCACACCCCACACCCATACCTACACCTACACCGACACCCACGCCCCACATCCTAATCGTTCCAGTGATATACACATGATATAATTTTGATATCGAAAATAATATAGATCAAGAAATTTTTACTGGTGAAAAAAGAAAAAATTTATCTCTTATATCTGATTTACAAATCGATAAATATAAAACAAAATTAGAAGGATGTCTGAATAGTTTTTGGTTTGGCTGTATATATAACATTTTTGAATCTAGTCTGGAGTTTTAATAATCTGAGAATATCATTCAATCCTCTAAATGGGACACATACAGACATTAAGTTTCCTGATTCAACTGATGTAAATAGTACAGCATATAATTTGAAATCAGTAGCTGAAGAATATAAAAAACCTCATTTTGTTTTTTCCCAAATTATTTACTAATCTTTTTATCTCATTATCAAGGGATACGATTAACATTTACATGTCAAAAGAAAATCATACCAAATATCATGACTGTTTCGTATGCATAAGGATGAATATACGATACTATACAAAAGATTGATGAATTCATTTTCGATAATATTACTTTCAATGGATTTCATTCGTTTGTTATGATGTTTAACAAAGCTCTATTGCTAATTGTAAAATAATATCTCAAACGACTTTGTTTCTACGTAATCTAAATTTAATAGGTATGATCCGATCTAATATTTTCAAGTATTATTTTACAAAATTGTCATCATTTAAATAGAAACAGATAAAAATTAAAATGACATCTAATCAGACAATGGTAATGATGATTATTTTACATCTTTAATATACTCACTACTAATCAACGAAAACAACAATCATAGAAGTTACTGCATTAATATTATTGTCAAGTTAATATCCCTAACATTAAACCTATATTTACTAAAATAATCGTATTGCTACTCTTGTTATCACTATACATCATAATGTTATTTCTTTTTGTGCTAAATGCTGCTTCTGTAATACTTCTAATGAAATGGGACAATGCCTCGTATTCTCATTTCAAACTTTCATTATTTTTTTTGCCATAGTTCTAATTAATATAGAAGAAAACAATAAGAATTATGAGTGTTTTTTGAATATTGGAGACACACAAGTAACAAAAGGATGAAAGTGTATCTGAAGGGTGTGGGTAGGTGTGGGTGTTGGATCTTCTAACCCATACCCCACACCCACACCCACCCACACCCACACCCACACCCCACCCACACCCACACCCCACCCACACCCACACCCACACCCCACACCCACATCCCACACCCATACACACACCCACACCCACATCCACACCCACACCCACACCCACATCCCACACCCATACACACACCCACACCCACCCACACCCGCACCCGCATTTATACATATGTACTTGCTCGATTTCGTGATCGAGTGATGGAAGATATTCAAAAAAAACACTGCAAAAAAAAGGGCAAGATAATAAATCCTACAAAAGGGTTTATGAAAATGAAATGTAATTAAAAAGGGTATATGAAAATTTGATGTAGGGTTTATGAGGCTTATAAATCCTTTTGGAGGGTTTATTATTCTACCCCTTTTTTTTACAGTGAAGAAACTGATGATATCGAACGATGGGCAATAGCAGTAATTCGTGAACCATTTCTTTTACGTCAGTTCTGTATAGATACACAATTTCCACGTACACGTCAAGAAGAAGAAGAATTAGAAATGGAACGACACCTGGCCGAAGATCTTCTAAAATGTGACAAATGTAAAGATTTCTGCATTGAAAATGAAAACAAAATGAGCATGTTGATATCTAAAACTTGTCGAAATAAGATTCATTGTATTATTTATAGGCAGTTGTGTACATCATGATGGTTTTGTATATGATAATGAAGTAGCTGATTTGACAATATATACACCATCTGAAGTAGCTACACTCTATAGAAAACTGGAACTTAAAATTATCAAACATCCTGATCGATGTGAAGGGTTCGAACATCAAACAACATAATTTAAATGGATATGTTGTGATGAAACATTCACAATGGGACATACAGGTGGTTGTAAACGAGGCAAACATGGATTTTCTCTCAATGGTAATGATTCATCGAGTCGACAACTAATCAATAGTAATAGCAATCGATTGAATCAGGCTACGATTGAACAATGGGAAGATGCTTGTCACACCAATGAAGAGTACAATGAAAAATGGCTGATACTGGCTAAAGAATATTAATTTTATTTTTTCCAAAAGATCAGATAAACAGAAATTAGATAAACAAAATATTTTTCATAGCTATCATTTTTTTTTTGCATGAAATATGAAAGTCTACGATGAATTTAACGCAAACTCTGCGACATTAATCTGTGTTGAGAAAAAGATTCATGCTAATAATATAGAATTATTCCTTACCATAGTCTATATTCCTATCCATGACGATGATTCCGGGTTACGGATGTGCAGAATCAATTCTGGTCCGTTTAATAGAATTAAAAATATCTCTATAGACTAGGGGTGCACCAATTCCAATTCTAACAAAATCCAATTTTTGGCTTGAAATTGTTG
>CAJNOP010000194.1:0-38217 GCA_905250075.1 Rotaria sp. Silwood1
ACTGCACGCACTTAATTTTTTCATCCCTTTTATTTATTCATTAATTGCTACTGCTTAGAAATAAATTCTTCACTAATTAGAAAAGTCAAATTATTCGAAAAAAGTCTTTCTTTCATATCGCATAAGACCTAGAGTATCTGTTGTTGTGGGGTGTTGGTGTGGGTGTCAGGAGAGTTGGAATACTCACACCGACGCCGCACAACAAAAACGCTGCCTGCTCTGGAAAAGCATTGTTTTAAATTGTTTTTTTAAAGAGCTATCAATTATATTATGCAATAGTTTGTTCTTCATAGACATTAGAGAAAAAAATGAGTACATCATATTGCCTGTAAGAACTTAAAATAGAAAAAGTAATATTAAATAAGAAGATTTGAGGTATGAAATTTTCTTGTTTTATACTGTTTTCGATGTATTGTATAACTACTTTAACCCTTGAACTTGATCCACCATAGCGATTATCGAAAAGTCACTAGAGAAAGGTTGCTTGCACAATCTCAGTGGAATTGAAATGAGTAACAAAATATAACTGCTCTTATGAATCATAAGAAGATTGCTTTTTCTTTTATCGACTTTGACAGACATATTCTCACCGTCTTTTGTTATGATTCGTGATGTGCCATCCTCAACACGTCTGTGGGAAACATAGTGTCCATTTAGGTGGGTGTGAGTATAAAGAAAGTGTCACAAATCTTAAAAATACTGAAAAACCAGTTGTCCAAAAATAAGCCTGAATATCATGATATTACAAGGAAAATTCATATCTGATAAAATTAAATTATTCGACAGACGAATCAAATAGATTTCTTTTAAATTTTATTCATTATGGTTGAATAAATAAAAGTTTTAATTCTATTTTGCATGCAAAACTAAAAGAATAATATCTTTTAACACCTAGAACAAGAAAACATTTATATATATATATATATAAATATACTACTAATAAATTTCATATTCGTATTTTTTGTTTCTTCAATAAAATATGTATACAAATTCAATTTTTATTTTTTTTATTTCTCTAAGACAAGAGATGGTACTCAGACGAGATTAAGTCATGGTGTTACAGATTTAGATAATAAGACTCCTGTTGAATTCAGTGCTATTGGTTGTTATGAAAAGTAAATCAAAAAAATAATAATTGACACATACTATAACGCTTGAAATATTTAATAATCTTCAACGTAAGATTACTAATATTAATTACAAAGTAACTTTGCTTTTTCTTATATTAAGCATGATAAGACCAATTTGTCAATATTTTGACAATATATTAAAATTTATGCGTTCTTCACATGTTAAATATCTATACCATTTAGTATGTGTTTTATTCGGATATTTTTATCTGTTACACAAAGAAATTGTTCATATTCGTGTTTTTAGTATTTTCATCTGATGTTTTTATTACTTTTTTCTTCTGTAGTATTATGTGGTGTTTTTTCTCTGTACGAATGTAAAATGGATATATATAGACCAACAATTGATTCTGAAAAACAAGAAAATGATGATGATAAAAGTCCATCAATGAAAAATACTGAATCTAAAACTAACACAACGATTCCATATGAACTTCAAAGATGTAATCAACCATCTATTACAGGATATATACTTCTTGTTTGGATTACGACATTACTTTATCAAGCAATGCGACATGTAATATAAATATGACTTGTCTTATTTTTTGATGTTAATGTCTTTATAGCTCTTTTCATTGGAAGCACAAACGACTTGCAATGCAATAGTACAATATTTTGACGTTTTTTGGAATAAATTAGATGTTCTAGCTATAATACTTTTTTGTGTTAGTTTTATACTTCGATGTATACCATTAACGGAGTGTTTTTATGCAGCATGTATTGTTTGGCCAATTGATATAATAATTTGGTTTATACGTTCATTAGATATATTTGTAGCTATTAAACGACTCGGTCCTAAACTTGTTATGATTGGTGAAATGGTAAGAAAAAATTTATCATTTGACTTTTTTGGAAAATTTTTCTAAGGTATATGATCTGAAAATTTTATATGGTTTTGTTATTTGTATTTATTTCGGGTTTTGGTGTATCATCTCATAGTCTTATTCATGATACGAAACAATTTATTTGGCATTTTCTACGTGAAGTTCTACATCTGTCTTATTGGGAAATATTTAGAGAACTAGACATGTTATCTAAATTTGAAAGTAAGAAAACAAGAATATTCTTGAAAGAATAAATTCTGCTTCATTCAAACAATTATTATGCGACTGGTTATGCTGTATTTATTTTACGTGTTACTTATATGGCTATTGTTAGTATACTTTTGGTTAATCTACTTATTGCAATGTTCAGGTATTGAACGAGATTGTAGTCGCCAAAATGTTCATACTGAAAGGCTGTGAAACCATAAATGGTTCACTAGCCAGCTGTAGCTTCACGTTTTAGTAGGTCTAGATTAAGTGAGGAAAGATCCATAGCAATTCTAAACTATTATTCACAACGAAACAGTTCTTGATTATAATTATTTAATTTCTCTGATGGTATACTAATATTTCAACAATATTCATGTATATGTCATTATTAGAAAGAGTTTAAATGTTTGGACGGTTTATTGACGTCTGTTGTTCGTTATGCATGAAACAGAATTTCAAATAGACAGAGACAATGTTGCTCATTGTTGAAATTGACATAGCTCATCTTTTAGTTTGAAGGAAATGACTAAGATTTCTGAAAAACGTAAAATTTGCTAGTAATATTGAAACAATTGAAGATGCATTTGGTGATGAAGTTTATTATAATTGTATGAAGAGTGCTGAAAAATTCACTGAAGAACATGATCGTGATGATGAATGAGTGTAAGTTGATAGTTTAAAAAGCAATTTTTTTTCTAATATTTTTGTATCTTTAGACAAACACCACAAGATTCAATAGCCTAGAAAATGCAAATACTTGAGAGTCGAGTAAAAATGATTAGTAATATAGATGTGTTTAGCAAGATAATGTATTAGGATATCTTCGTTGTTCAATGGATGGTATGAAAATGGTGGGAAGTGAACGTATTAAAGTGCTTGAACGACGTCGTCTCGATGCAGAGGAATCAAGTATATTTATAATTTATGTAACTCAAGAAAATGACTCTTTTTTTTGTAACTAAATAGTTGATGAAACCATCGGTCCTAGTGATCAGTCAAGACGAGGTCTTCGACGAGATTCGATAATAGCGAATACACATCGCACATCAATCGCTCCTGAAATTTCACAAGTCTCATCGATGAATTTTTTTCGATCTCTTAAAATGTAATTAAATCAAAGAGATTATTTTATTTACGTTTATGTGTTCTTTTGTTTTTCTTCATAGTGAATAATGCAAAGGTAAAGTATTTGATGAAGTCATTATATAGTTTTCTTTGTTTGTAGGATGTTTTATGTACATCTACAATAGTGATAAACGAAATATAAATTATTATTTTAATCCAGTGTTTTTTAGACATACCAGTATTATGTTTTATGTCTTTCATTTTTCAATAATTTCTTCAATAGTTTAGTTTTTTTTTTTTAATAAAATAAATATTATTGTTAGTTGTTCGAACATTTTATTTTATTTCATGTCAGAAATTAGAAATTCTACTTTACTTTTGTTTCATAGTTGAAGATATCTTATTCAATTCGACTACCTAAAGGTCATTGTATAAAAGAGAAGACCCTGAATAAAACAGACTATGGACTCAGTGGATATCAAGAATTTCAATGAAAATTTGCCTGTATATAGCATCATGTGAGATGCATATACACTATTATAGATACTTTACATATCAGTTTTCTCAAAATCACTGTTTGGCATGTTAAGCTTTTCCATCTGTAATGAACGATCAATGAACTTCTACATTCAAACACTAATTTAACTAGTTTTTGCGTGTGTTTTATTAATTTTTACGTAAATCATTTGAAAAAATACTGTTCTGTTCTCAAGGTTTTCAAGTTTTTCTGAAAGCATTATCGCCAAAAGACATATTTTGTGTGCTATTCATATTTAATCAAGAATAAATCCTTTTGGCTTAAAATTTTTACCATGAATATATCCTGGGTTTGGTATTTTTTGTATATTTCACTTTAGACAATAAAAAGTTTAAAAGTAAGATGTGATTTTTCTGTATTTTATGCATAGTACATCTTTTGAGAGAGTCATATTTAGAAGCTAAATTTTCAGCTAGAGCGAAAATGAAGTAGTACAAGTTCAAGTAAGAATTTACTTTCATGGATCTATCTGATTGAGATACGATACTCCAAGTTTAGCAGTAGAAGTGTAGATAAACTGCTTCTCATGCTTCAATTACAGCATTGTAGCATTTTAAAGGACAAATTTCTTTTTTGAAATACTGATACGTAACACTTCGAGTTAGTGTAAAAATCATATTGTTATGTTAATCTGTTGGGATAACTTCTATAGAAAAGAAGCATCAAGTATTATTACTTCGATATAATAAAATTGTTTGAAATATATACTTCATAGGCCATCACATACGTTCGTCAATTATTTGTATCTGCTGTTTCATCTTTATTAGAGACCGTCACAGGCCATAGCAGGTTAGAATAATACTTGTAAATTGAGTATGTCTATTGCAAGGTTTTAAGCTTCGATAAAATAATGATATTCTCAGGTGCTATTAGTGACCAAATCCCATGGAATATCAGATTTTTCACTAGAAAAAAAAAACTTTTATTAGGAAAAATGTAATTTTAGTTGCAAAAAAATGTTTTTTTTTTACTAGGGTTACGTTTTCTTTACTTTACTTTATTTTATAAATATAAGTTCAATCTTCATATTTACAAAATAAAAATATAGATTTTTTTCTTATTTACCTCTATATAAAGCAAAGACAAAATAAATAATGAAGAAAGCTTTTCTATGAGAATCTAATCTTTAATTTTTCACCAAGTAGCTCACAAAAAGGTGCGACACCATAGATGGAAATGAAATTTACAGAAAATCTTTTTGCATATATATTCTTTTTTTTCTTGTACCCGCTTGATTTTCTAATAATATCACATGTCGAAGTGATATTGATGGCAAGAAAGAATATTGATTCAAATATCCAGTTGTTAAACTAGGTATTTCTCTATCTATCTATGACAGAACAAATCTTTCTTTATTCTATATTTTTGAAAATAAAGAATTAATGTATCTCTATCTTTAAATAATAAAGATTTATTTTTTTTATTTTTTTGTTTATTTCTCAAATGCAAAGGACTTCATTATTTTAATTTTAAAAAGATAGATATTTTATTTATACTTATTCTTTACTATAATTAAAAATAAAGTAAGGTCTCTATTTGAGTTACTGAAAAGCCAAGTTTCTATGTGCTGAATTTCATAAAGTTAGCTGAATTTCCGACATAAAATTTTTGAGAACTCATAGTCTTCTAATATAATATGATCTTCTATTCTTGACCCATGTTTGATAAAAATCGACCATCTTTTAATTTAGTCGATTAAAATTAGATCTTCCGAATGAAAGACAACTTTTTATTTGATCTTTCTTGCAGTTTTTTCTTTGTTCATAAAATTTTTGAGCAACCAGTCATTTCATGTTGAGATTTCTTAAGACGTGTAGCAGAAAACAAAACTCGATTACATTTCTAATTAACTTCATTTTATAAGCAAGGCTTAATCATTCAAAATTATTTTTGAAAAGGCAATTGCATTCGATCAAAATGGATTGAACATGAAATAATTGTATTAAAATTGACTAAAAACATTGCTATTTTAATCGATTTTTTAATCAGAAAAATTAAACTAGAATCAGCCTTTTCTTGGAACATCATATCTGAATTCTGGCTTGCATTTGAAAATTTATGACGTAAACGTTCAATATACCTTTAAGAATCTTTAATTCGATAGATCGAATTTTGCTCTGCAAAAACCATATATATATGACTTTTTTGCCTTTCGTTCTCATATAGATGTCCATGCTCTGTTTTATTTTAAATTCAACGGGACCAGAAATTCTTTTATGGTTTCAAATAGAATGAAAAACAGCCTATTTAATAAGTATAGAAATGGTTTGTCTCCAAGTAGCACGATGTCCCCGTTTGAACCACACAAAATATTCTACTAGTGATTATATCGTTCATATAGTTTTCTTTATTCTCCTATATCCTTCATGCATATGTCAGCTTTGAGTTTTTTCCAACGAGATGAATTTCGAAGCAAGCCGTTTGGAAAAATATTGAACTCTCATATTTTAATGGATTCTTTGTTGAAATCTGTGCCAATAAAGAGCAAAAAAATAGAGGACTTGTGAAGAGGATACTTGTAGGAGGATTTGACTGGTTAAGGTGAAATTTTTTCTAGATATATTTATATTTATGAATATCTCTCGGAATAAAACTATTAATTTAAAGCAGCAAGTACTATATTTTCTCTGACTCGAATAATATGGGCGAAAATTTACATTTTAGGTAACTTTGGTGCTTTATAACTGGTAATTCCAGTAAGATAGAGGTGTGAAATATTTATTGCAGCTACAGTTTATAGATAGGTACCTTCGCTGAAAATCGTAGTTCTCTGATGAGTTTTTCTTCAGAGAAATGAAGTAGACGGAGCGCTGAGTCATCAAAGTAGGAAGACCCATCGAAGATGTACAACTTCATGGTGAAAACAGATTTCATGGTCAAGAAATGACTTGCTGCAAAAATTATTGATAAGAGTCCCAAACTAGGTATTCGCTTCTTCATCAGAATTGCATTATTCATGTTGTAACACATTTTCCATTATTGAAACTTACCCATTTGCGACCCAGAGCAAAGAGGTTAGTGTCTTGGATCGATATCTTACAATGGATCTCTTAAAAACTCAAATCACTGAAAACGAGCTTAGGACCTTGTGCATACTCATTGTTAAGAAGGAACAGTGATAACTACAACTCCCCATAGTATTGAGAAATTGAAAGGAATCTTTAACATATAAGTGACTTTCTTTCTCTTACTTGTTAATTATATTAGCAAGAAATGCTACAAGTTTATAATTTGAAGCATTATACATTGTAATTGTTGGTCTTATTGAAGGATTAGGTTTATTTACCTTTATTGTATAATAGAGCACTGATATCAAGCTACCTGAGGTAATTCATTCATCATATTCTTTTCTTATGATTTTCTTATCTTTCAATAATTTGAGCGATCTAGTTGGATACATTTTTCTTCTTTGCCATCCTACTTTACTTCTTCGGATCTTGCAAAATTTGAGTTACTTTGTTCATATAATCAGTTTTTAATATGACTAATAACTTGTCTATATTGATTCCTTCTAATGTACGTCGTTCTTCATCACTTAATTTTATTGTAAAAAAGGTTCCCAAGAGTTGTTTCTCTTGTTTCAGTCATGTTTATTTTTTATAAACCAGCATTGAAGTTCTGGTTTTATATTGAGAGGTTCAAGGGCGTTCTCTGCTAAGTTGATGTAAATGTCTGCAGCACCAAGGAGAATCGAAATTTTCATCTCATGAAAATTCTTGATTCTAGTTACTTTTTGCCTGTTCTTTGTCATTTAGATGTAACTTATTTCTATGACAATGATGAGATGAAAATATGATCAAAACTTCATTAATTTCAATACAATTCAATAGAAAGCAGTTGTTGTTGAAATTTCTTCTGTTGAGGAAATGAAGCAAGATGTTTATTTGTTAATTTAAACCTAACGAATTTAGGAATTAAACAATAAACGAGGCACATACATAAAATTCAATATCGCACTATGCTTTTGATAATTTCATTGTCAATCTCTCGGCATATCTGAAACTTCTTAAAGCACATTAGTCATCTTTTCTTCAGGTGCAGTTAATTAAGTTTGAGTTGTCAACAGAGTTTTTAATAAATTGAAAGATCAAATAAAAAATATGAAATTTTTCATTTATTTATCTAGAAGCTTTCGATAATGTTTGTATTGTCATCACTTTCAAAGAAAACCGTCTACGTGATGAAAAAACCAACAAAGTGTGAAAAAGTGACTTTTTTCGTTATCATTTGACTCTCCAACCACGAAGATATTACAAAGCAAGATTTTGAGAAGTTTCACATTGGCGATGAGAAATTGCGTGTGTATATCGATGTGAAGTAATTATTCTTTTGTCTACATAAATCACCACCTATAAAAAAGAACTATTAAAGTGAATCGAATTCTCATAGTCATTGATCGACAGAAACAAAAAAAACTTTGACTTGTCAACAAGTCCTATTCGATTTAAACGAAATTCCTTCATTTTTGTCATTAAACTCAGGAGTGTCCAGAAACAGTCAGAAATGGGAGAGGTATTCGTATGGGTGTGTAAGTGTAGGGTGTGGGCTATGAGTTGTGGAATGTGGGAAAGGGGGAAAAAGCAAGACTTCAAGTATTTCTGAAGGACGAGTGAAATACTTGAAGTCTCGCTTTTTCCCTCTTGACTGGCACCTATCCACACCCGAAAATTGATGAGGTTTTGAAGATAAAGATCAGTATCGAAAGCAAAAACGTTTTGTAGAAACTGACAAAACTTGAAATTCTCTATCGATTGATCTCTTTTGTTCTCATTTTAGGGCAAACCTCTCGGTTACGAAATACAAATTACTAGAAACCTTATAAATTTATTTTTGCATAGAAAAAATTATTTTAATTATGAAAAATCTATAGAGACAGACGAACATATTAAATAGATTTTAATATATAATTAAAAATAGAATGCATTTTATTGTTTTACAATTGAATGGATAATACAAATAATTTTAATTAAATAAATATATTTTTTTATAGATAAAACTAGTTCATATCGCATTATTAACAACAATGAAAATAAAACCAACTGAAATTTCAAATGCTGCCAATGCATACATGTGCTATTACGTGATATATTAATGTAATATGTTTATAAAGATTTTGAAAATCAAAAGATTATTCAAGTAAAATTTCTAGTAATTTTTTTGTTTATTTTATTGAAAATTCTTGTAGTTACTGATTTCGATTCGATTGTACGTGTTTTTACTGATCGACGAACTTTGTGAACTGTTTTCAGTTTTTTTTTACAAATCAGCTATATTTGACTACTATGATCATCTTGATATGTATATGAAAGGTTTTTTTTTGCTAAGTGAAATTCTTTCAGTTTATCTTTAGCTTATAGATGGCAAATTATCAAAAAGTTCTAAGATTATCACCAAAAGAACTGTGGTTTTTATTTAGTAACAAATGAAATTTTACAATAAATACGAAACAATATTTAATAAACTTGTACTGGAAGATAAAGCTTATAATCATTTAGATGAAGGTAAAGATGATATGCCAGCACATGCAAAATGTTCATTAATCGGTTCATCCATTAATATTCTTATTGCATTAAGACATTTAGTTTTTCGTACTTAGGAAATTAAAAAAGAATTCCTTTGAAAATTTATTCATGCCAGCAAATTGAAAATTCATCTTTTTTTGTTCTTGTTGTTGAATTCCTTTTATAAATGACTAAAGTAGAAAACAATATTAATAATTTAATTGATAACCTATCGACAGAAGAAAATGGTATAAATGAATAAATATGTCATAAACAATTAGGAGAACTTCATACATTTTTATATTATCGTACAACATGTCGCCGTGATTTTAAATTTTATGCTGATCGTCTTGTATATTTAACTGTTAAAGAAAAAAAAAGAATAATATGAATTCAATCACAATTTGATGGTCTTGTTGTCAAGTTATTGAAGATTTATGAATAGACAATAATAAGAGTAAAGAAAAGATGAAGATGCAAAAGTATTTTAGCTCATGTGAGGAAAGTTGGTATTGCTATTGATAACGATGTGGAACCTTCTCAAATATCTTCTTCTTCCGATTTTAATAATTTTTTATCTATAGATACTAAATAGAGTTCTAACATAAACTCGAAAAGAATTTTTTTCCAGAGGATCTAGTTTTTTGAAACTCTCTCTAGTTGAATTCTTTTTACGCACAAAAATTTCAGATCAAATTTCGAAAAGATGACTTTTCCGAAAACACGTAATCTCTAAAAAATGGACATATTTTACAAATTCTAGTTTAGTCCAATTTTAATAAGAAAGCAACTGAACAAGTTCCTTGTAAGTTTCAACTGTAATCATACTGTTATATACAAATCAAAATTTCATTAGTTGCCATCCAACAAAAGTAGTGTGAATTCAGAATTGATTCAATATCATTTACTCATGAATTTTAAATTGTTCAAGTTTTTCTTTCTAATCTTTTTTATATAACAAAACATGTATATAAAAAGAATATAGAAATGAAATATATATTTTTTGATTGGGCTCGATTAGAAAATTCATCTTATTCCTATTAACAATTCACATATGCTTCATTGCTTGATATAAGTTGTAGATATAGCTGAGACTCTTACCTTCATTCACACATACTAGATATATCTTCGTAATAAATAAATCTCATTGACTCACTCAACCTCCAACTATCAGTTGTATTCTTTCCATTAAAAAGGTATTATCGACATATAATCTAAACCCTTGCAACAATATCGTTTGGCTTGCATCATTCAATGCATAGTGAGATGCAACAATTTGAATGAATTTCTCAAAAATGTATTGGTTCGCAACAGAATTCTTACGTATTCAGAGGTTCTTTCAATGCAATACAACTCATTAGAATCTCTTCGTTTTTCTCTCTTGACATTTCTAGTTTTTCGAAGTTACACTAAAAGCATTAGCTAAATAAAATTCTAATAACCAAAACTAAAACATGCACTAGTATTGTACTCTTACCCATAATTCAGATTAGCTAACATATATGACCAAACTTATTAGTTATAGTTTTATTACGACAGATCTTCATTGTAATTAGTATGATTCTAATTTTCTATTTTTACTCAATAAGATTTAAATTTCTTACTCATGTGTTACATTTCACACTATAAGTTATCATCTAATGTTCATTGATATCGTTTTCTTCACATTTATTCCGTCATAACAACAGGATCAACATTTCATACTGGTTTTGAAGTATTAAGTGAACAATATCAATGTAAACAATTAAATATGATTTTTGTAACATTATTTTCTACTAGAGAGCTGCGGGTCCTTCCAGACCCGGACCCGGACCCGACCGGGTCCGGGTCTGAAAATTTAGCTTTTCCCGGATCCGGGTCCGGGTCTATACCTGAGAGGAAAGTCAGACCCGGTCTGCATTAAGTTACGAATGGAAATGTATAACAACAACAATTGAAGTCAACAAAATTGAAAAGAAACAGTCAGAAATGATTTTACACTCATTTTATCTTTAAAGTGGCCAATGAAGAGTTAAAATAGTGTTCCCTTTTCTGTTCATGTACACAGAAGGTGCCAAATATTGGTGAAAAAAGGATCGGGTCTGGACCGAGCCGGGTCCGGGTCTAAACTCGACCGGGTCCGGGTTGGGTCCGGGTCTGAAAATTTCGCTTTTCCCGGGCCCAGGTCCGGGTCCAAAAAAACATGAACCCGCAGCTCTCTAGTAGGCAGGAAGAAAAAAACTTTGATAGTTAAACTTTAAGTATCAAAATTATTTTTCTTCCCACTTACAGATCATTTCCGACTGTATACTACCTTGCCGGATGTTCCAAATCGGAAAAAAGCTTTGCAGTTTTTCCAGAAAGTGGTACACTTCCCATGAATTCATTTGTTAATCAAAGTTGAAGAATTAGATAAAGTGTTGTTTTACAAAGAGTGGACAATATTTCTCAAACTTCGGAGCACAATTGATGATTTATACCGTTAGTACACTTGTTGATTGATACATGAATCAAAAAAGATACCAATTTTTCATCAAAATATTTTCTTCCTTTTGAGTCGAAGAGGAAAGAAAAAATATCTACGGGTAAATGCGTCCAGAAAAATCAACGATGTCTTACTAGCGGCGTGTATGTTTTTTTCCTAATCTGATGATGATGACACATACAGAGACCAACGCTTTTGAGCTTTCTTTTTCTCAATCGAGCACGCCTCACTTTGTATTACGAAAGCAAGTGATTGCGGATATGACTCATTGATTTTCGTACATATTTTTTTCCACAAGTGTACATCAAAATCATTTGTATATCTTATCAAAGGAGATTCTCCATCAAACCATCGAGTATCAATAATCACAATGGGTAAAACTAATGATTGCCTGATTTTAGTCGCTGTATTTATCCTACTAATTATTATTTGCTGAGCGTCGCAAAGAAATCAAGATGAAAGCGACAATCCACGTATCGAGGAACACTGACACTCTCAGCGCCAATGCCACGATATGATGATCAGGAACTACTTCACTGTATTAAACATGAACTTTTGAACAATACATTTATCTTTCGATCTTCTATCATATTAGTCGAGATTATTGAAAACTGTATTCAAGTTTTATGCCTCTGTTTATTTCAAAATATTCACTAACTATATACAAGAAAAAGACATATCCTAAACAAGAAAATGTCTACCACCATAAATACAAATCCCGCTTAATATATTTAATAGAATAATGATCAAGTAAATTTTCTGATTGAATTAAATCTTTTAATTCTTGTAAACATATTTTAGGTGTTGGAGAAATACACAAAAAGAATAAATGATGCGTTTTATTATTCGTTTTTGAAAATAAAAATTCTATAATTTTTTGAATTTCTTTTCTTTCTATTCCGGTTTTAAGATATTCAACTTGTGAAAATAAATTCATAATCAATCGAAAATGTTTTAATGTACACCAATGACGAAGATCTAAATTTCGAATATGATTTCTATTTGATACATATTGAAAAATTTCATTTTGTTGAAATACTTTTAAATTTGTTTTATAAAGAGGAAGTAAATCTAATTTTAATGTATGTAAATTAGGTGTAAAATATAATAATTTAACAATTTCTTCAAAAGGAAAATCATAAGATTCAATAACTAATTTAGTCAATTGTTTTAAAGGAATCATTCGATTCAAAGTTATTGAAATTGAATGATCTGATGTTTGAAAAAAATGTTTAATTGTTAATTCGATTACATTTGGAAAATAATTGACACAATTATTTCTAGCTTGTTTACTACAAATATGAACATGTTTAACTGAATTTAAATTATTTTCTTGAATATGTGGACACAATTGTTGATCTAATTCCCAATAAAATGTATAATCTTTTCTTCTAAACGAGAAAAACAAACATCATTTATAGAAATAATATTCAATATTGTTCTACCGATATGGATTTGTTGAATAAAATATTCCACTATCTAATGTCTGTTGCCAATCATGTTGATGAGCAAAAAACCATTGTCGTTCAATCCAAAATAATGAATTAAATTCTTCCATTAAATTATGATACAATATATGATTATCTTCTATAGAATCCTCATGATGTATATCGAAAATACGTAAATTTGGCATATGAGTTTGAATTAATTCTTGCCATCGTTTAGCATTTAAATATGCGTGATAAAATTGTGTTGTAAGACGTAAAACTTCGACATGACGAAAAAAATGTTTAATTAATTTTTTTAATAGATTGAAATGTATATAATCAAGTTTCATTGAAACATGTTTTAAATGTTTTAATACAATAGGATAATTATGAATATCACTATGACGAGATCCCACAAGACAATTAATTGATAAATAACGAAGATTTGAAAGACAAAAAAAGAAATCACTTAAGGAATCAAATGGAAAACGACTGTTTATTACAAGATATTCAATCGAACTATGTTTTAAATCAGCTAAAAAAATCGGCAATAGTTCTTCATCATCTTTTGTTCGATATGTAAATTTGCAAGACTTTAATTTCGGTAAACGAAATATATAAATGAAAAGAGTACTTAGATCTTGGACATAATCAATAGGTGTAAGAACTAATGAATAGAGTTTTGGTAAAAGAATGGAATGTTTGAGAATGTTATGAAGATATTTTGCATCAATATTATCAAGAATTAATGTTTCTAATTGAATAAATTGTAAAATTAGACGTGGTGGTGAGAAAATAATATCAACAGTAAAAGGATTTGATAAATGAAGAAGATCTATTCGATGTTTATTTGGTTTAATCATATTTTGATGATAAAGTTCAAAATTTGTTTTTGACATTGTTGGAATATTGATTTGAATAGGAAGATTGGTATTGATAAGTAAATTTTGAAATCGTATGTTAAGATAAAAGAATCCTTGATAAACATGATAAACATCGAGATATTCAAATATTTCATATATAATTTCATTTGCTAAATCTTCAAAACGAGATCTAGATGAAATATAAAAGATAAGAATTAGATGATCAAATATGACTCACTTGTTTCTATTAGTTGCTTCTACTAAAAAGAAAATAAGATTTATTGAATATAAATATTAATTATTACTTTCATGTGACAATTTTTGTTTTTTAGTGTTAGTATAACCGTCAACATTTTTGTTTTGTTGCCGTTTTTTTCGTCCCATGTTTGAATTAGTAGATGACGATGATACTGATAGAGAACGAGCGAGGAAAAAGGATATATGTACACGTGTATAACGTTCTCTCCTCTATGAATAATGAATAGAAAAAATAGAAGTATTCATATTCGGAAGATAATTGGTTAATTATTCATTTCGATGTGATCGTAAAGCGATAGAAGAAACTATTTCAAATTTAATATATGATTATCGCTGAAATACATTCGAAAAATATCTCTTGAACAAGAAATAATCATAATTTATAAATTAACCTTATCTCTATATGCCGGTCCTATGGAAGTGTAGGTATATCAAACTCCTTTTTCTTTCCAACATGGATTCTACTCATAGTGTATTATCCATTTATTTCTGCCTCAAAGAACTTCGGAAACAGAACATCTTCCTTAACGGTCTTATCAGATTGCAGATATTATTCTAGTTTATCCTGTATATAGTTGATGGTTAACATTAAAATAGAACATTCAACATATATATATAGGATGTGGGTGTGGGTGAAATGAAGACTGACAACCACGCCCATACCCACACCCTCAATAACTCCATTTATTAGAAATAAATCAAATAAAAAACTTTCTAGATAAATAATAATATCAAATATTTATTAATTAAAATTCTATTATTCAAATTTAGATTAATGATCGATTATATCACAATATTCCTTTTCATTTCGATTTTATTGTTTACATCATTTTTTTGGATTCTTTGATATTCATAAAAAAAAGGATTTTGTTATCAATTATTGTTCTATTACATTCAAAAGAAATTTATTAGATTTTCATTTTTGAAAAAAAAATCAAACAAAAAATAAATCTTTTGAAAATCTAATTTAATAAGGATATTCTATTAGTCAGAAATATCAAATATTTCTTACTTATGTTATTTTCAAATACAAGAGAAAAACATTCTACAATTAATATCAATGTTTATGAAATCGCTATTTTAATATTTATTTCGATAGATTTTTCAATTATAATAAATCACCTAAATAATTTCTTAAATATTTTTGTTAAATTTACATTTCTCAACAAACTTAGAATTGATCTTCTTATTTTTTTTCTACAAGTCTTTTAGAGACAATCAGAATATCATCTATCCAACAAGTAAAAATCTTGGTATTGTTTTCTTCTTGAAATTTATAACAAAATTAAAAACAATTCTTTTATTATGCTTATGAATTTTTTAGTGTTTCAACCGATTCGTATTTCATGAAATGTTTTTTCATACATCTTTGTTTTTTATTGAACGAGAAAATTTTTTTTTTTCTTTTGCTACTATCGCAACGGTATTGTTTTGTGCAGAATTAAATTCCATTTCATCAAACAGAACATTAATATTTGAATAGGATGAAAAGAAGAAAAAAAAGAATTCTTCTATCTTGAATAATAAAAAAACGTATTCAATCCTATACGTTTTACTTCAACTAATTGCGAACAGAAGCAAAATACCATTAAAAGAAAATTTTCATTTCATTCATGTTTCGGAAGAAAAAAGCAAAAGTTAAAGTCAAAACAAGAAAACTACCTCGTTCAATTTTATAGATTTGCATATCGAATAATAAATACATTGCATCGCCTTAAGTTATTGCTTCACATTCTTAACTATCATCATTTTATCAACATTTAACAACATATTAAATAAATATATAACGAATCGTTTTAGTGACATTGATCCTTCACGTAAACGACTTCCTGATAATAACGACGATAAACCATTGACATCAACTATGAGTGAAATGCGTCGGGCTTCAATACCATCAAATAGAGAACCATTGGCATCAACTACGAATGAAATGCGTCGAGCTTCAATGGGATCAAATAAAGAACCATTGGCATCAACTATGAATGAAATGCGTCGAGTTTCAATAGGATCAAATAAAGAACCATTGCCATCAACTACGAATGAAATGCGTCGAGCTTCAACAACATCAAATAAAGAACCATTGGCATCATCTATGAATGAAATTCGTCGAGCTTCAACAACATCAAATCAAGGAGCTTCGGGTAAGTCATTTATGCTTTTTTTTCTAAATAAAGTAAAATGTTTAAGTGATTTAATATTGAGATAAGTATGAAATATAATTGCTACGATCATTGTACAGTTTATTATTAATAGTATTTCGATACTGTAAACATATACTCATCTATTTTCTAAATCCTATTTAGACAATAAAATGATATGTCATTTGAAATTTATTGGTTTTTAATATAAATGATATTAACATTTAAAACTAAAGTATCCTAGGGAAAATCGTTGGTTTTTTCGTGCTGGATCCTTGACAAATTCAGTCGGAATTTTGTCAGGAATCATCTTTTTTTCCTGAGGAATCGACAGTATCCCGAAAGAAGCGTGTAGTCATGGAATTTCAGGAGATGTGTGCGGTTCCCGTAAATTTGAACTATTGAGGAATTCAGAACTCAAACATCAATAAAAAACTAGCAGACATCAGCCGCAACTGAAAAGAGACCCAAGGAACTCAAAGAACTCTAGGAAAGCTAAAAATTCTATGTCGAACTTTATAAAAAGTCATTACTTCCGAGAAATATCCTGGCCGTGAGGAAAAATTCAAACTCATAAATTTTCCATCATTTAGTAGCGTAAATGGCTGGTAACAGTAACTTCTCCATGCTACTCTCAAGTTATCCCTCCAGCCATCCTCACCCTCACACACTTGTCTCTACTTTCAAAGTTCCGCTACCAACCTCGCGAAGTCATGAAAGCAGTAGTCACTGGAGCCGCTGTCTTTTGAGCAACGGTAGCTGAAAACTTCTAGACTTTCTTGGCTTCATCAGATTCACTTGAGTTCTCTGGATGCCTTGTGCTCCTAAGATTCCCTGAGTTCCTTCGGTTCCATGAATCTTTTGGGTTCCTAAACTTCCTTGAGTTTTCAGAATTCCTTGGATACATTGGTTTCCTAAATTCTCTTGGTTTTCTTGAGTTATCAGAGTGTCTGAAGTTTGTTGAATTCCTTGAGTTCTAGGCATGCAGCGAAACCGAACTTCAGTTTGGAGTAAGGACAGAACGGTTCAGGTTTGGGTTTGGTCCCAGCGTTCGGGTTCGGGATTGAATATTTTCGAATACCGTTAACTTTTTTTTAGAAAGTCTGCAGCCTTTCAGTTCTTTGGGACATATACTTGGTTAATTGTAGACCTATCACAACCAGCCGTAAAGCCTTTCTTTTGGTTTACTTCTACCCCATCCCATTAATCAACTGAAAATGGATACATTCCTTATCGAATTCGAGCCGAACTCACCGAACTCCAACGTTCAGATTCTGTGCATGCCTATTAGGTTTTCGGAATTTCTTGATTTCCTAGAGTTTCTTGGATTCCTATGACCCCCTGGCTTCCTACACTTTCTTGAGTGGCTTAAACTTCTAGAGTTTTTTCGGTTCCTAGAATTCCTTGACTCTGAATAAAGAAATTTTAATTCGAAATATTGCTCATACATAATTCTAACGATATTTAGAGTGTCCCAAAATTTTCAGCAACAATGGTTGTTTCCTTCTCGAAATATAAAATGTTGAAGAGAAGTCGATTTTTAGCAATTTTTTGTAAAATGTAGCTGATTTTTGTAGGTATCAAATATCTCAACAAGAAAGCATTCATTCTGAGTGAAATTTTTAGGATAAGTTAAGAATATGAAATCTACTTATGAGCAAAATTTCAGATCGATATTCCTATGTTTCGGTTTTTTTACAAGGCAGGAAAACGAACGACATTGCGTAATTCTGAAAGAAGAGCAAAGTAATACTTTTTAGCTATGATACGAGTATACTGAGGGTCGATAATCTCTATTTTTATAATTAACTTCCGCCTGTTGTAAGAAAAAGCCTCTTCGACCCTCAAGATAGTTAACATCCTACTTTGCTAATTTTTCAAGCTTCGTCTGAAAATAAAATTCGAAATCTAGTTAGTTTCATGGTCTGAATCTCAGGTTATATACAAAATAAATCTTGAAAAAATTAAAAAAAAACTTTCCGAAGCTTTTGCCAGAATCTATTATATATATAATGTTCAGTGTCTGTCTGTATCTTTGTGCCGGGTCAAAGGTTAAAGGTCAAATAAGGCTATAAGCGGAAGGCGCCAAGGGCTACTGGGGACTCATAGGTCCTCATGGGCTATTATATGAGGGTACCTACAGGTCCTCAAGAGCTATTATATAGGGTACTCATAGGTCGTCAAAGGCTATTATATGGAGGTGCCCATAGGTCCTCAAGAACTATTATATGGGGTATCCATAGGTCCACAAGGGCTATCATATGAGAGTACTCATAAGTCCTCAAGGGCTATCAGACTATAAGGGAGGTAGAGGATAAGGGAACAAGACTTCAGGACTATGAGGCTATAAGCTGGTAAGGGGATAAGGATATGAGGGTAAAAGGAATAGGAGACTAAGACCACAGGGGCATAAGCGATAAAGCTAAAAGAGTATAAGGAGATAAGGATATAGTGGATAAGTTGATGAGGCTGCATGGGATCTACGAGATAGGGAATAACGGAATGAGGCTATAAGAAGTAATACTACAAGAGTATAAGGCTATAGAGTCTATATATATATGTCAGCGTCCAAACTAAGATTACGTCCGATCTCAGATTGGCCTAGGCCAATACTGAATCTGAGATTGGACGCGTCCGATCTCGGATAGACGTAATTCTATTCACTAAAATATTAACTACTCTTTAGATAGACTTTGGAACCGAACTATTTTTCGAAGTTATGTTCATACGATGCTGTTTTAAGTAACATACGATGCAAAAGTAATGGCACAAAATGTTGATCCATATTTCTCTTCGATAGAAGGGGACTGAAACAAAACTTTTTTTTACCAAAAGATAGAGCTTCTTCTACTCTTCGAGATTCTATATAGTTTATTGTTTCTACCATGTCTATAAATGAAACAACATGACAAAAAAGAAGTATACTTTCGAAAACATTTTGCACTTTTTTTTATAAAAAGGTAGCAGAAAATGTCGACCTTTATATTTCTTCAATAAATACGTTTTGAAAAGAAAATTTTATAACCAATCGATAGGAAATTTTCTCCTCTTTCGAATGGTATGTAATTTGTTTTTTTTTCATTCCTATTTCTCAATGCAATGAAACAAGAAAAATAGGAAAAAATTCACAATGAATTTGGAGTTTTTTCATGAACTTGTCAAAAAAATCTTCTAGATGGTAGTTAATTATTCTTAACTCCGATCCACAAGATAGTTTCAAAAAGTTCGTAAACATGTGAGTAACTGCTGTCTTACAAGGGTTTTTTAATGAATACAAAATGAACCAAATTATCGTCGTCTACTATACTGTTTTGACGTGTTCATACAAAAATTGCAGAATTAACGCACGAGTATTTCTCTCTCTTTTTTGTTTCATTGCATTGAGGAATCCGAATGAAATAAAAACAAATTACATACCATTCGAAAGAGGAGAAAATTTCCTATCGATTGGTAATAAAATTTTCTTTTCGAAACGTCTTTGTCGACGAGTTATGCAAAAAAAACAAGGGAATCAACATTCTGTGCCATTTTGCTAAATTTTACAAAAAGTGGAAAATGTTTTCGAAGGTATACTTCTTTTTTGTCATGTTGTTTCATTTATAGACATGGTAGAAACAATAAACTATATAGAATCTGGAAGAGCAGAAGAAGCTCTATCTTTTGGTAAAAATAGTTTTGTTTCAGTCCCCTTCTATCGAAGAGAAATATGGATCAATATTTTGTGCCATTACTTTTGCATCGTATGTTATTACAAGCATTTAGGAAGAAGCTAAATTTAGACTCAAGAATTTAATAAAGGTTTTTGATGAAAGTTGTTTTCTTCTAGAAATTTATTCGTAGCTCCTAAAATTTTACTCAAATCTGTCAAACGACAATTGTGCCAAATAAACTGACATAGTGGAAACATCACTCAAAAAAACCATTCGAATCGAACGTATATCTAAAGATTAATTAATATTTTAGTGAATATAATTACGTCAATCTTAGATTGGACGCGTCCAATCTCGGATCCGACATTCGCCTAAGCCAATCTCAGATTGGACGTAATCTCAGTTTGGACGCTGACATAGATAATGAGAACTATGTGATTGTCTATTACCGAATCAAGGCTAAAGGATAGATGTGAAACTTTACAGGAAAAAAAGCATCCGTGCAGTATGCACAGGCTCTCGCTAGTTTCTTATATTTGTGTATTTAAAAAGTCAAGTCAAGATCAGGATAAAACTCGAGTAGATTCCTGAATTCTCAGTATCTTATCAAGTTCGAAATAATAAACTAGTAAAATCTTGACAAGCTCTTCTACTTACTACTATTGAAATATTACTGAACAGTAGCATTTAAATGCCGTTAGAACTCAGAGATTTTCAAATCTTGGATGGATTCTTGAATAAGAATCAGCTAAAACCTTAATGAATCTATTTTTGTCGGGATCTTAAACTAGATCATGATAATCAAATTATGTTTAATCAATTTTATTCAACAACGAAATCAATTAAAGTTTTGTTTCTATAATTTTTTTTTCTTTTTTTTATTGGGGCAAGGTTCTTCTCTTCCCATTAATATCAAAACTAAATGGAAACAACATGGAACCACCATTGCTGGAGGAAATGGTCAAGGCAAACAATTAAATCAACTCTCTTCTCCTTATGGTATCTATGTTGATGACGATAATCAATGTATTTATATTGCTGACTGTGATAATCATCGTATTGTTGAATGGAAATATAATGCAGAGATTGGTCAAGTTGTTGCAGGTGGAAATGGTTTTGGAAATCGAATGGATCAATTGAATGGACCAACTGATGTGATTGTTGATCAACAGAATGATTCTCTTATCATTTGCGATTTGGGAAACAGACGAGTAGTACGATGGTCTCGTCGAAATGGTACAAAAGGACAAACAATCATTCCTGATATTGATTGTTATAGTCTAACAATGGATAACAATGGAGATCTTTATATCTCTAACTTTGAGCAACATGAAGTGAGACGATGGAAAATAGGAGAAACAAATGGAACAATTGTAGCAGGTGGAAATGGAAAAGGAAATCGTCTCAATCAACTCAATCAACCTACTTCTCTCTTCGTTGATCAAGATCATTCAGTCTATGTTTCGGATTGTGGAAATCATCGTGTAATGAAATGGATGACAGGTGCAAAGGAAGGAATTGTTGTTGCTGGTGGACAAGATGAAGGGAATAGTTTGACACAATTGTCTTATCCTGAAGGAGTGTTTGTCGATCATTGGGGTCATGTCTATGTAGCTGATTCTTACAATCATCGACTAATACGTTGGGTGAAAGGATCTAAAGAAGGTCGAATTATTGTTGGTGGAAATGGAAAAGGAGAACAACCAAATCAGTTCAATCTTCTCAGAGGTTTATCAATCGATTGTCAAGGTAATCTCTATGTCGTCGATAATTCAAATCATCGAGTACAAAAATTTGAAATTGATTTAAATTGAATAAATATTTGTGATAAAAAAGAATAATAATATTATTATTGGTGAAATTTTTTGTTTTATTGATTTGAATAAATTGAAGAAAAGGAAAATAATTTTGTTGATTAAAAATGATTTGTAAAATATTTAATCAAATAATTGAAATGAATCTATTGAGAGATTTTCATTTGATTTTGTTGAAATATTTTAAAAAAAGAGAATAAGGGAGAAACAGCAGACGTTTGTGTTACTTTGAGCAACTTTTCTAATACTATAAGCAACTTTCAAGTATTTAGAACAACTTTTCAAGTACTTTCCATGTATTTTGAGCTACTTTAGGCTACTTATCCTACGTAGAGCTACTTCAAGTCACTTGAAACTCTTCTGTTTCAAAGTATATCAACAAGAGATAGTGCAACGAATGTTCCTAAACCATTTATATTATCCGCTGATGGTGTTGATAACAAATTTACAGCTATGAATGCTTTACGTTGATGGATTTACGGGTCGCGGACATTTCGCACCAGCCACTCCGAACACCCGGGCATGTGTCCGGGTGTTCGGAAATGATTTTTTCCTTTAAAAAAGTTTTGACGGGAGTTCGTAATCATTTTTGAACGGGACATCGTATTGAAAAAACAGGGAGATCGGAATGGCGTGATCGGGAGTTCGAAATGGCATACTCATTACTATATGTGATGAAGCGTCCGGAGATCGGGATGAAAATGACAGGGTGTTCGGAATGGCACTCCAAGAGTATTTTCCATAGAAAAAGGCCTGAAGATCGTAATGAAACTGGCCGGGAATTCGTAAGAGTGTGTGGGTGTAGCAATAATAGAAATATTCACTGCTTGAATTCATCAAGGCATTCTTTGTGCACCATCTCAAAATGAAAAACTAGTGAAGCACTTAACATTTCTGAAAGACGAGCAAACATGAACACAATTCGAACACCCCGTAGTTTTCATTACGATCTCTAGACATTCACTACACTTATTGGTCTAAACTTTCATTACGATCTTCCGGTTTTTATTATTACGATTTTCCAGTCATTTTCGTCCCGAACTCCAGTCAAAATTTCAGGATTTTATCTATATGAATCGATTGTCACTGTTCTTTACGATCTCCTGGACAACTTTCATTCCGAATACCCTGTTTTTTTATTTTTGATTGATTTTTATCATTTCGAACTCCCGTACATCTAATTCCGAATACCCTGTCGTTTTATCTTATGTCCAGAGATCGTAACAAATTTCGTCACCGGGAGATCGTAATGAAAAGTTGGTGCGAAATGTCCGTTTTCCGGATTTACCAGGTGGCCCAAAAGTTCGATGTGAAAAAACGTGAACTGATTTTATCATAAACCGAAAGGGCTATAAGGATGGAGATTTATCCTTAAGTAGATCCAATGGTCTTTAGCCTGTCCGAAAACGGATGGGTCTTTTGTGATATATTGAATTTTTGGAATATCTCGTTTTTCTGACCTTATTATAATTTATGCCTATTTTTTTTTCAAAAATCGAATATTCCAACAAAAGGATCATTTGTTTTGGCTGGAACTCTCAGAACATTCTAAAGATTATTCCACTTATTTATAAATCAAACTTCATCGTGAAATTCCTTTCCTTTATAATTTCTATACAGAGTATTTCTAGAAACCTCCGTGGAAAAAACATTAATAGCTTTGGAATAATGTCTGTGATTTACATGATTTTTTGAAATAATTCGATCGCATGTTATTACTTAAACTTTTATTTCATATTTAAAATAAAACTTCAAAGAGTATCCTATGAAATGATGAAAACCTAATTTTGAATCGTTTGAACCATTGAAGAATTATTCGAATTTTTTTCACGGTGGTGTCAAGCTAACTGACAGCGATGCATGTATATACGAGTGCCATGCATCTTGCGGGCAATTTCTTCTCGTCGTTACCTAATTTCAAATTAGATCAACAGCAATACGCATTTCAAATTAATGTACTAAGGCAGTGGACATGGTTTTTTTCATTAGGAATCAACTTCTTTTATTTTTTCACGATTCAGAAATCTACTATGACCAAATGGAGAAATCGTTTATTGTTAACAACGGCGAATTTGTGATTCGGAAATGATAAAATTAGTATAGAGCATATAGAAAATCTGGTCAATGATAATAATTATACAAAACTATTCACTGTTTGACCAACAGCGACATTAACTCTTCCAAGACTATCAAAATTATCACTCATGCATTAACCCTTTCCGGCTGGATGTTGCCATTTGGCAACATTGCGCCAATATTTCGTGAGGATTTCAACTTTAGTGATGACAAAAAAAACAGACTTTGATAGAAGAAAAAAATTGACCTCTTCAAAATTTTTATATCCTTACGGCCGGGTGTTGTCAAATGGCAACTTCAAGTCATTCGATACTAAAGGTGGCTGCACTTTTAGTAGCTCCGAGGTGAGAGAACTACAAATACGCTGAGAAAGATTTTTTTTTGCTAGCAGTCTTTTGATAGCCGGCTGGAAAGGGTTAAGTATCTTCACAATAGGACAGCCTGTTGGTTGCTTTCGAATAAAATAACGAAATTATCAACTGTTCGTTTATCTCGTGTCAAACAACAAACAGTTTATAATGATTAATAAACTTTTTGTTCCTATTTGTGTACGTCTCATTAGTGATTTTTCTTTTGGAATGAGTAACTAAAGGGGGTGTGGGGTCTGGAGTGTGGGTGTGAACTTGGCTGAAGAGAAGACTCACACCCACCCCACACAACCCTTATGATTTCTTGTCATTTGTCTTCAAAGATAATTGATTTATATCAACTATTTGTTTATTTTTGAGCAATCGTATTAGAGAAAATAACAAATAAATATCAAAAAACAAGAAGAATATGAATTTATATGAGAAAATGTTGGATTTTCAATGGCAGTCAATTTTCATGTTGTACATTTTGTTGTTGTTGATATAGGTACCAAGTTTGACTTGATTGATGGATGTTTGCTGTTGATGAATAGCTCGAATTTCGACAGGTATCAAACATCGTGTAAAAGCATTGAAATCATCTATACGAGTTTGTCTAGACGCTTCGAATGAAATGATGTCAGACTTACAAAATAATCCAAATTTAATCCAAGAAAAGGTTAGATTCATCTTGTTGAAAGATAAATATTGACGAACTTTTGAAACATATTGTCCATCAATCCATATTTGATAATTGAACTGTCGATCAGTTTTGTTCAGAACAATATGAGTCCATCGGTCAGCGAGGGTGTGGTGGGTGTTGGTGTGGGGTTGGGTGTGGGTGTGGGTGGGTGTGGGTGTGGGTGGGTGTGTGGGTGTGGGTGTGGGGTGTGGGGTATGGGTGTGGGTGTGGGTGTGGGTGTGGGTGTCGCGGTGCAATAGTTGTGGATCAAGGATGTACCAACACCCACACCCACACCCACCCACAGCCGCAGCCACACCCCCCACCCCCCCCCCCCACACACCCTTGCTTGTTCGTCTAATCAATTTGAACCTTTTAATTTGCACCAGTATAATTTTGAGATTGAATTCAAAATAAAACAACATAGACAATTATGCATAGCAATACAATGCTAAATAAATAGAAAACATCTTGTCAGTGAAGGATCCATGATTGACGAAAAAAAACAAAAAGTGAATTTTAATGATCATTTACACTTGTGGAAGCATAATGAATAATCTTTTCTTTCGAGAATTCTTTCGTATATGAAAAAACTATAATGCATGATGAATAATGTAAATTAAATATGTATAACTGTGGAGTTCTTGCAGTTATTTTTACTTAAGTTCGATGTAGCATGCGAATGCAAATTCACACCCTGTTCGCTTTTATTTCCCTATATTTAGGACGTAGTCTTCTTCAAGGATCAGACGTTATTGATCCTAATCATAATGACTTTTTATTTGATGCGGTAGGAGCACCATTGTTCTTCGACTTCTTATTATCAATTTAGATGTTCACATAGTCTGGTATTTATTCAGTTATCTATTTACTAATGATTGTATGAATGGAAAAATCGACTATTTAATTAAACCTTTGGTAGGTTTATCGTGAAGCTTATATGACAGTAAATTTGATTTGTACAAATGTTCACAAATCAGATTAATCAAAACATGGTAATTTTTCATTTTTATTGATCGATTTTACATCAATAATTTCTTATATTCTAGTAGACACGTTACCCAAATTTTAATTAATTAATGGTTCGTTCGGACTAATATGCAATGACAAATTTCACCGGTCCTTGTTCTTGATAAACAGAATTACGTTTCATTAAATAAGACCTTCGGAAGGATTTTTGTGCACTTCATTTGTATTTTTAAAAATGCTTTTTTTCTGTACCAATCTTGTTTGTCTTTAAATAATATGTAACATTTATAATAGTTGTTATTAGTTGTAAGTTCTATTATGATCGAATAAAAGTTCAAAACTATCATCTCTATGTTAAACGTAGTTTTCAATTACGGCTATAAATATAGGTAGTAGGATCTACTAAGAGGAGTGATATATTTAAGTATCGAAATACTGAAAAATACTCCAATATAGCGCGTAATATTGTTTTGTTGTCATGATATCGCGTTATAGCGGAAATAGCGGAGTGCTAAAAGGGATCAAAGTGCCATCACGATAGTGGCGTTATAACGCCGCTACTGAACCGTTATCGATGACATGGATGATTATGAATAAATATCAAATTATTGAAGTTCAAACAGTATACATCACTGGATCATCAGAGATGTATCAGGCTCTTAGACTTGTTTCAATTGAATTAGTTTGCACTTTCATATTCAAAGAGATTTTTGAATAGTCGAGCAGACATTTTTCAAATCCAATGATTAAATTACTATTCTTATTCAAAACAGTCGACTAATCGTTGCTAAAGTTATTGATATTTATACGCATACCTTTAAGTCTCATAACTACGAATTCATTGCAGATATATATAGAATGAAATGAAGTATTTCTTCCGTGTGCATGCAATGCAAATATTCGTCTTGATCGATCTGATACAAGAGAAAAAGCCCGTCTACCATCAACAATATTCATGCTCTTCCCATCATCATTTATTATTTAATACATCAAATTTGTTACAACAACAAAATGGGATAAAATATAATGTCGAAAGAAATAAATGTTTCGAACATTAAATCGATTGTATTAAAATGCTTTCTGATTATTCTAATTTATCCATTTGCGCATCCAGCTTTCTACTTCTTCGTACCAAGCAAGTGAATGAAGTGGATTAAGTATCCAATGATTTTCCGTTGGAAAATAAACTAATCGACTTTCGATACCACGACGTTGTAAAGCATTAAAAGCACCTATTCCTTGTGTATCTGGTACACGATAATCATGAGCACCAAGAATAATTAGCATTGGCTGAGTCCAATTTGCAACATGATTCAATGGATTATAACGTTCATAAGCATCAGGATTTTCCCATGGAGTATAACCACCTGCATCATGTTCAGTAAAAAATAATTCTTCGGTCGAATAGCCCATAAATCTTGTATCAAATATTCCATTATGGGGAATGAGAGTTTTGAAACGACGACTCATTTCTGGTTGTCCAGCTATCCAATAGATCATATATCCACCGTAACTAGCACCTAATGCTACGGCTCGATCTGAATCAATATAAGGATATTTGTTCAGTGCATAAGTAAGGCCTAATTGAAGATCTTCGTAAGGTAATGAACCATATTCACTTATAATACTATCTGTAAAATTCTGTCCATATGAATCAGAACCATGAAAATTGATACCAATAACAGCATAACCTTGTGAAGCATATGTTTGAAAATTCCATCCAAAACCCCATGCTTCATCCCAACTACTTTGTGGGCCTCCGTGGATAAGAAATGCGAGGGGAGCTCGTTTTCCAGTTCCATTTGATGGTGGCATATGCCATCCCCAAACTTGATCACCTCGAGCACCTGCAAATGAAAATGCTTCAACTGCTGGACTCAGTCTCACTTTAGCTAATAGAGCTTTGTTATGATCAGTAAGAGATCGCATTGATCCATCCGATGAATAGAAATAAATATTGATTGGTTCAACAAAACTTTGATGAGTAAAAATAAACTCTTGATTATTCATTGGATGAACATTGATGTCACGCGATGTACCTTTACTGATTAGACGTATAAGGGGTTGATTGTTAGATAAATGATAAATGACATTTCGTGCTTCTTCAGGAAGTTCAAGAAAAAGTGATTGACCATCCGGAGACCATGTCACAACTTGAATGCTTCGATCCCAATTATCAAGGAGTGTTTGCTTTGTATTCGATCCTATAAATAAAACAACTTTCGAACTAGGACAAAAAAACAGTAATAATATAACTAACCATTGTAGAGCTTTATTTTATATTGGTCAGATTCATATCCTGGTTTTGATTGTGATCGATAAATCAAAATATTATTATCTGTTGGTGAATAAGATGGATCAGTATCAGTTGCCAAGTTCTCACATGTAATACATACACTCGCTTGTCCAGGTATACTCAAATCTATTGTATAAATATCAAGATTAGTTGTCCAAGCAACAGCACTTGTTTCATCATATTGACGAGTATATGCAAATGAATTTCCATTTGCACTAAATGACCATTGTGTTTTACCATCACCAAAAGGTTTTGTTGGTGAATCACTATCTATATTAAAAAGTACATCCACGGGTTCAGATGAAAATTTAAATATTCCATTTGATTGTCTTTCGATTGAAACAAGAAATGGATGATGACGTAGACCTGTCATATATTCATCCCAATGTCGAATAAATAATTTATCAAATTGATAAAATGTACGACCACTATTCTTTTCTGCTATTTGTCGAGCAAATGTTTCTTCAATTGATAAATTTGCATAAACTTGACAACTAAATGCAAGACGTGTTGCTTGTCTATTTACTAAAAGATTACCAATACTCAATGAATAATTTGTTATTTGAATTGGTTCAATGAATGTATTAGTTGTTTCTAGTAAGTTATCAGGAAGTGTAAGTTGAAATATTTGATTAAGACCTGATGAAGCTCGATTAGATAAAAAAAGAATAGCGTTAGAATTTATCCAATAGAACTAAAGATAAACATTAATATCAATACATATGAAATGATTCTATACTTACTTGGCTATCATGTTTTCCCCAAATAGGTTGTGTTAATTGAATATTTTTGTTTGTTTCTAAATCAAGCCAATGTAAAGTTGTTGTTGATCCACGTAAATCAGGCATATGATATTGTCTTCTTAAATAGATAATACTTTTTCCATTGATTGGATGAAATCGAGGAGATGAAAGACGATCCAAACGAAGATTATCTGTTTGAGAAAAGTCATGAACATCCGTTAATGATTGATAATAGTCACTATTTGACTGATAATCATCGGCATTTCGTGTTGTTACTGAAGATATCCCGTCTTCATGATTATGTTTAGAACGTTTTGTGACAATGACAAGAGTAGGTATGAGTATGACGACTACACCTAATAAAAGTGTAATCGATAAGAAAAGCTAAAAGATAGAACAATGAAGATAATAATAGAATAGGAAGTATCACTAAATTCAACCTTGTTGTTTTTTAATGCTTGTTGAAACATAAAGAATCTTCACCAAAAATAAAGAATCAAGCATAAATATCTTCGTTTTTATATAGTATTGATACACGTCTTATAAGTTTTATTATTGCAAAAATGTTAATACCTTGATATTTGTATTGAAATTAAGTGAAATAATAATGTTTTATTTTGCATTATGAAGGCTATTGCAAGCTGAAGAACGATATGAACACAAAAAAAAAATGATAATCTATAATAATTTGGCATGGGAGAATTATTTCTAATGTCGATTTCTTAATTAACGATCATCCTAATCAGGAATATGTGGTACTCTAAGACTTCTTAATGTCATAGTAGAGTTGATATTCGTGTAGATTAATTGCAACTTCTATGAGTATGTTATACAGAAGGATATCAAAAGACGAATTGAATCTTGTTAGGTCACATCAAACTTTTATCAAACCGACTATACAAAAAACAAGATCAGTTTAATTTCTGTTCGAATTTCATTTCGACTATTCAAGTTATTATTCCAATGTCTAGAATAATTGACTAAATGGTAGGGCACTACGAAAGTTTTTTCACCTGCCTCTCTTAAATGCTTTCACCAAGGACCAACTATATCGCTATAATGCCCAGAGATCTTTAGAATTATGTGAAAAATTTCAGACTTTGTTGTAGATCATCATTTCTTACAATTCCCATAGGGCGGTTTTGTTTTATGGTTGCACATTTTGCTCTGAAAATAGACAAAATTTTGAGTCATCAAATTTCGATGCTGCTAAAAAATAACACCTATGGGAAATTTCTTTGTTCTTGTTTCACGTAGATTGTACAGCTTTTCATGCTGCATCTTGCCACATATTTTGTTTTTATTTACGAAAACATATTCGATAGTAAAAAGAATAGTTATTGTACAGCTGCAATCTAGTTGGTAAAAAATTTGTTTGTTTTGAAAGCAAAATGTGCAACTGATATAAAATGCAGAGCTTTGGATGCTGCATCTGATCATGTAGTTTGTTTTTCTAACACAACTTATTAAACGATTGAAACTTCACTCTAAAAAATTAAGACACTTAGATAAGACAGTTCAAGTGTCTATTTTGCATTAATTTTGCTTGAGCGTCTAAAATCGGTTATCCGTTGACACGTGACGCGTCTTACTAAGACACACTATATGTCTAAAAAAAGACGCATCACCTGTCTCAATAAGAAGCGCCACGTGTCAACGGATAACCGATTTTAGACGCTCAAGCAAAATTAATGCAAAATAGACGCTTGAAGTGTCTTGTAAGACACATGGCATTTTTTAGAGTGTTATTACACAAAACACGACCATGTAATCTGTCTCATCGGTACAAAAGAAATAATAAACTTAGAAGTTTGAAATTTTGCACATAATCCTAAATAGTTCTGAGTATAGTTAGCTCTTGGTACAGTCTTTTAAGGGAGCCAGTGTGTATTCTATTTAATTGCTTAGTATGTATTGTTCACCTTTTTGATAAAAAACTTGACAAGTATTGATTTATTGAGTGTGAAGTTTTTCTTTTTACAGAGTGTTCCAAAAGTTCGCAGAAAAAGTTCATTCAAATATCTCTTATACAGCTCAAGCAATTTAATTGATTTTTTTAATAATATGTTAGTATGTTCTTTAAAGTTTTGTTTCGTATATTTTGAGATAAATGTCTATGCCTATAACTATTAGAATTAAAAAAGTTCTATTATTGACCAAATTTCAGTTATCCATCATTGTGAAAGGAAAAATACAAGTCGAGTTTGGCATAAAATGCCACACATAGACTGTACTATTGACACTTTTGCGAAATGAGAACATAGTAGAAAATAGGTAAGAATTTGAAAGACCTTCAAAAATTACAGAAGAGAAAATCGGCAAAGTTTATAATAATTGTGAAAATGTGCCACTATCGAGTGTTCGGATTATTGCAACAGCCTGCTTCATTCCATGAACAATAGCAGGACGAATTCTCACTGAATATCATCTAATGAATCTACACAGGGTGTCATTTCTTCTATAACTTCATAGAAAAGATTCATAAGATGGAGTTGAAATTATTACGCAAGTTATAAAATATCCACAATCAGAAGAGCTCTTTTTTTCAGACAAAATCTCTTTTCATTTGAATGGTTTATCGATAAATATAAAGTAAAGACCTGTGTGCATAAGATATTTGGTCGAATTCAGAATAAAAACCGACAATTCGAAAGTAAACTTCCTGCAATATTTTTTTAAAGATTTCGAAAGCGATGGGTTTATGTAGTTTACTTGTTGGTAATCATTTTGAACATTTTTTACAAACTAAATTATGTGAAATAAAACTTTAAAGAATATACTAATACATTATACAAAAAAATCAATTAAATTGCTTGAGTTGTATAAGAGATATTTGAATTAACTTTTCCTGCGGACTTTTGGGACACTCTGTAGTTTCATTTCTGTGAATCTACCTAATTATATTTAATCCATGATAATTGCGCACAATTATATCTTGTGTTTTATTTATCAATTCGATTCATGTTACTCCTTGCCTTAAGTTTTATTTCTTTATTCTTTTCAGATTATGTAAACAATATGTTTTCATACTTATATCCATTAACGAATGTTTCATATTCGGAAAAAGAATCTAATTTTTGTTGAAGGTGTGAGTGTGGCGTGTAGGTGTGGGTGTGGGTGTGGGTGGGTGTGAGTGTGGGTGTGGGTGGGTGTGAGTGTGGGTGTGGGTGTGGGTGTGGGTGTGGTTGTTCGTGTGGGTGTGGATCTGATCTTCACTCATACCTACACTCACACCTACACCCACACCCTCACCCACACTCCACACTCACCGACACCCACACCCAATGTATACCGGTTCGTTTTCTATTTTTATTCGCAAGAGATAAACATCTACAGTGTCCTTCAAGCTCAAAGAAAAATAAGAGAAACAAGAAACATCTACGACTTTCGTTTTCTATTTTAGCAAAAGATTTTTACTAACAGCACTGCGCAAATACAGATAACAGTTGTATCTTCCATTTCTCGTCATGTCTGATGTGTTCCTGTTCAGTGATATCTATCGGTATGTTTTGATACAGCACAATACTGATTTCGTTGACCTCGTTTGACTTTCGAGGATTCAATATCATTGAGAAGAATAAATGATGTGCTTCGTTTGAGAATCGAACCCGCTATACGATTACTGGTGATCGAGGGCCGTACACTGACTATAGAGCTATCAAAACATGACCAACACATCATTCATCTTCTGAATGATATTAAGTATGTGGAATTCAAAGTACCTAAACAGAGTCAGTGTTGTACTGTTTCATGTACTCCTTTCTCTCTCTTAATAAGTGTCCAGGTTGAATAAGCATGGTCGTATACGACCGTTTACAGCAGAATAGGTTGACTTAAATGGCTCATTATTACAATCATAAAAGAATCGTGTAAGGCCGTTTACGACCGTATACGAACTTGGGAAACTTCGGACTTGGTATCGGTCCAATGTATCGGTATATCCAAATAAATACTCTTAGAAACTCTAGAATTAATGTGAAACAGCATGCACTGGCCGATATAGATCTCCACAAGTCAATACACACTGATGATTAAGAACATATTAGACAATAAATAGAAGATGCTTGATAAACTTTTCAACTGTATTTGCACATCTTTGTTGACTAAGGATAATTCTTTACCTGCTCTTCATGATAATTTTACTTATCGATCTTTCATTCCTCAATTTGTTCACTTATAGTGAGATCTGTAAGGAACTTAAGGGTGTAAGGGTTCGCTGCATGCCTACTTATGGTTCGACACTACTGACTCGCTCAAGCACGAAGTTAACTTGAGTTTTATTGACAATTTTATTCAATATTTCAGATAAACTTCTAAATCTTTGTCTTCAAGGCACAGCAAAAACTGATATGGACTTACAAAGCCAATCTTTGGATAAATAACGCAATTTCTTTTGGTTCTGTTGCACTTTCTATAATGGTTGTAAGCTTTTTACTATGTTGTGGATACTCCAAGTTACTATATGCGTTAGTTCAACAAATGTTCGGTATTCAGTACATATCTTCAAACAACGAAGATCAATTGGATAGTATAGACTTGTTTGGAAGAATTTCTATACTTAAAACAAAGAGTTCATATAGATTACTATCTTATATAATTCTCTGTATCATGACTGGTGTTGTAATAGGAGTGACAGTTATCGTTTTCGTCGATGGTGTAATTTTAAATGTCATCTACCTTCCTACAAATCAAAAATGCCCAGATGATGGTGATATGGATTGTTATTCTACATCTGGCAATCATAGTCATTTCTTCTATAACTCATCTGACATTTTGATTCATGAGTCTTTAGGTACCGTCACTTGCTTTAAATGGTTCAAGAAAGACATCTCGACTCTTTTAATTCTTGAATATCTCAGAATATGCACTGGACTTTTTCAAATCTACACTTGGATCGTGCATTTGCTCATACGATTGATATCATATTAATGTACAACTCCATCTCGAAATAACTGCACATGGCGTTTACGTGTGTATTCGGTTGTTTGATTAACTGTTGTTCCACTCTTTGCATTAATAATTACTACTGCAATTCTCATTAGCCGCGAAGCTTCCGTTGCTGGATTGACTATGGCAGTATTGTTATGTTCGACAATCATTATGATTATGACGTGGCTATTGTTGTTTGTATTGACTATGAAGTTGATTAAAAGAGTAGAACAAGAATCTTCTACGAGTACGACGACGTCTAATCCTACTGAAAGAGTTGTTAGACCACAAGGTGTGGGTGTGGGTGTGGATGTGGGTGTGGGTGTGGGTGTGGAGTGTGGGTGTGGGTGTGGGTGTGGGTGTGGGTATGGGTGTGGATGGGTGTGGGGGTGGGGTGTGGAGTGTGGGTGGGCCGGTGTTGGTGTGTCCTTCCTTTCTGTTCATTCACACCCACACCTAGACCCATACCCAAGTGTTGTTGAGTTCCAAAGAAAAATAATTGGCTGCCTTTTATCATATAGAAAGTCAATCAAACTGTTCAAAATGCAGAATATCAAGATATAAGCCATTAAAAAGTGAACTTATACAGTCACTGATGAGGGTGTGAGTGTGGGTGTGGGTGTGGAGTATTGGATGTTTTTCTTTCTACATCCACACCCACACACCTACGCCCACATCCACACCCGCCCCACACCCACACTCACCCACACTCCACACCTTACCTTGATTAATGTCAATTCTATCATTTATTTGAAGAAAAAATTGGATAAAGTTTCATCGAATAAGAAACTTATTTCTCTCGTTTGTTATTTCCATTGATTTTAGGTAAAATCAAACTAACTATGGAAAATAAATCTCCTTATTTATATTTTCCAATGTATTTTAAAAATCATTTCCTTCACTCAAATCATTAAACCAATAAAAAGAATAATACGATAATTAGGTAAAATGTGCTATATACGAATTATATGAACGCTGAATCACTGAATTAACAATCATTTGAGCGTTAAATTGAAGAAAAATATCATCAGACTTCATCATCATATATTCGGCGACAATATTATCTCGCGTTGAACCTATGGTACGTAAACAACAATAAATAGGACCAAAAATAATGCATAGGCAGGAAATGTAACACAAAACTCGAACTAGAGTCGAATTAGCAAAATGGCTCAATGTTGAAGATGAACGAGCAGCAATCTTATAATCGATTCTATTATAAGTCTAGAAAATAAATGGAAAACAAGTTTCATTACGATTTAAATATTACTTTTCTACTTACGACATTAATACTATTTTCATAGCCAGTTGAACGAACTAATGCAATAAGTTTTTTCTTCAACTCTTCTAAATTCCAGCCATGACATAGCTTTTTCAATACTATTTCTTTGATTTTCTTGTTAGAAAGTGTATATTGTTCAAGAGCATCTCTGAATGTAACGGTTTCACCACCTCTTCTTGCCTCTGCCGATGGAATAACAGCAACACGCCACCATTGTTCACAAATATAAGGTGATAGATCAATGGAAAAATCAAATTCAGTTACATCCCGAGACTTCGTTACACTACGAGTTTGCCAATTACCATCAGAGTCTTGATAACTTTCCGTTTCCGTATAAGTCTACAAACACAAAAGATACATACAGCAAACATTATGATAACATACATACAACAAAATAAATTACACCAAATTTCGATATATATTTCTCCTTCTTCTTAATTCTATATTCTTATTCTTGCTTTGAGAATTTTCAGCTGGAATCACCCTATGTCATATTTTATGAGTACTCACCCTAGAGAAAGTACTGAGTTCAGGGTACCCATGTACTGAGAAAGCTCTAGCAGGGTACCCAGTATGTGTACTTTGAAAATTCTCAGTAATTTTACTGATGTATGTACTGTTTGGAGTACCCGTAAAAGTACATTTACTGAATAAGTACCTGCATGGATACACAAGTCTGTAACTTTACTGAGGAAATCTCGACAGGGTATCCTAAATTTTTCGCGTTCTGTATGGCGACTATTCATTCACCGTTTTCTTTTTTACGTACGGCTCTATATAAATAACTCGATAAATCATAAGAAAATAATCAATTTTCATACTAGTTTTTTCTAAATTATTTCTTGACTATTTCTTAGTCGAGGAAATGCCGAGCTTGGTTGTAAATTAAGATCGGACTACCCTGAAGTGGTCTACGACCAACTCAAGTTGAGTCGGATCCCGACATTGTTCCTGCTAAGTTTGTAGAATTGAAAAAATTAAATTGAATAAAGTAAAAAAAAATCTAGTAAATTATCTCAAGAAAAAGAAAAAATTTTAAAAAGTCAAAGATCAGGTTCGATCCTGAACATACTGAAAATTTGGTAACAGGGTACTTAGAAATACTATACAATGGTACTCAATTCAGTACTTGATCAGTACCTTTAGGTACCCAATTACTGTGCATTCTCCAGCAGGGTACTTGCCATAGTACCACTTAGGTACCTGTAAGTACCTGCAAGTACTTTGGTACCCAAAAGTTCCTGTGACATACTGGTATCAGGGTACTTTTTTGGGTACCCTTAACTCAGTATATTCTCTAGGGTCAGTAGGAGAAAAATATCAAGATTTAGTGAAATATTTATTCTGACGCATTTGTTGAAAGTAAAAATACTTCTGTATAATAACCATGAATGCTGACTTTTAATTGTGGTTTTTCATTGAGATATGTCATGAAATAAAGCCACAATTGATCAGGATTTTTTGTCAACAAGTTGATCGAATGAAAGAACACCTTTTGCATTACGTTTTATTTCTGCTTTCGATGATTCTGTGTATGGAGTAACATCATTGGGGTATAAAATAGCTCCATTAGGGACAATTAATATATCAAAATAGTTTGGTGGGAGATCATCAATATCCGGTGCAACTGGAGTAGAAAAATATTATAAGTTTTCATTTCTAGATCGTTGTTCGGCAGTAACACAGATTTATTCGAGGTCGAAGTGGAATCTTTTAGAACTATCCCTACTGGTGCACTTGGTGTTGAATAGTCTTCAGTAGTAAAATTATTTGAAGCAGTATTGTTGTTTGCCATATACACATCTTCTTTCTTTCCATTCGTCTGAAGTAAAAGCCTTATATATAGATATAATATGATAATAATGCTAAAATTTGCACAAATATCTATGACACATGCTTGATTCACGACCAAAGTGCTTCTTGTAGGAAGACAGAAGATAAATACGATATAGTCACTCTTAAATGACACAACAAAACACGTGTTGATAAGGCACATATCTTTAAAATGAAAAAAAAACCTGATATCAGATCTCCTGAGAGCTTCTTGAGCTCATTCTACAAGGACCGAACTTATTCAAATCAATGATTGAAATTAGTTGGATTGGTTTACATCAGCTATATATATTATTTTTCATCATCAAGGTGTTTGTATCTTTTACAGATATCTTGTTTTTTTGTTGCAATAAGTACAACATCCAATAAACGGGTGATGAATATATTGGGGATGAGAGGTGTGAGGGCGAGGGATGAGGATGAGTTTGTAGAGATCCAGTGTTCACGTGAATATCAAAGTGTTGTTTCAGAGATCTTCATCAGGTGTTGAAGCTTCTCTCGTGCCTTGGCTGAGACATTCTTCTGCGAATTTCAAAGGCAAGAATGAACGAATGCGATGTTCGTGAATGGAGCCGATTGTCAATCGCCATGACCTGCTGTTGGTCTAGCTCGGAAAGAATTGTGCGGGTGTGGGTGTTGATGTGAGTGTTCACACGATTGATATCCATACCCACACCCACACCCACCTCCACCCCCACCCCCACCCCCACCCCCACCCCCACCCACACCCACACCCATACCCTAGCAGCTTCCATTTCGTCATCGTCTTTTTAGGAAGACGTTGACTATGGCGGTACTAGCCATACATACATAAATGTATGTTTGCCTAACCATTGCCGGCTTTGTCCACTGTACGAGCCAATGGAATACGGAGGGTATCCTTGGTCGCGCGTGCGCGAATTTGTGCGACTGCTCGCTTCGGCGGGCTTCAACTTCAGAATGGCCAGTTTATTTTCTCTTTTCAAGATCAAGAAAAAAATTACATTTTCTTTTTCACATATTCAATGTTTCTGTTTACTAGAGCAATATGTGGATGTGTTGGAGGAAGTGACTTCTTCCATATTTCTTGGGCCTTTTCGTAATATGAAAGTGCTTTTGAGTACTCGCGCATGTTATAATACACCAGACCGCTGTTGTTGTAGGATTGAGCCAAGTCGGGATGATTCGGAGGGAGAGCT
>CAJNOP010000194.1:38227-51411 GCA_905250075.1 Rotaria sp. Silwood1
GTTCGTGCGATGTAAGTGCTTTCGAGTACTCTCCCATTTTAGAATACACATTACCAATGTTGTTGTAGGATTGAGCCAAGTCGGGATGATTCGGAGGGAGAGCTGTTTTTTGGATTTCAAGTGCTTGTTGGTACAATGTAAGTGCTTTCGAGTACTCGCCCATGTCATCATACGCCCAACCAAGTTTGTGATTGTAATCCGCTCGATCCGTATCGGAAGTTGCATTCGGACGTAGTAGGTTGTAAAGTATTTCCGCTTTTGCAGGCTCACCTAGTTTAAGAAATATGAAAGCTAGCTGTGACCATCCTGATCTTCTTGCTCTCAAGTGGACCTCTTCACGTATGGAAAGTGTGAGTTTGTTAAAATCATCATCTTGATTACCCGCAAGAGTAAGATTAACTTGCCACAGGCGATCATTATGTTTATCGTCAATTCGTTCGATCCGGTCAATTCGAAAAATTGTATGTGTTGTAAAAAGTATTTCTTCTTCTTGATCTTTGTAGTAACTAACTTGACTTACTTCAGCGAAAGGTGTTTGTGATTTTGTGCAAATATCTGTGTCAATATTCATAACAAAGAGAATACCAACTAAATCGGGATTTTTTGTAGCAGGCCGTGCGAAATTTTCCAAAGATATCTGTCGATTGCGACTTGTTGATAGAAAATTATTAAAGGACATAAGTCCTCCTTTGGTTTTTTTCATTTTTGCAAAATCTTCCAAGGACAAGCCTTGTCCTCGAAAGACTTGAAAGTGTTTTTGTGTGCCGTGTTCTTGTTCACGATTTAATTCTGCAATATGAAATTGTTCGAAAAATATATCATTGATTTGTTTTGTTGTTTTCGAAGGAATAGAAATTATTCTATGTGAAACTTAATATTCTATTGGTTTTTTAACAAGTAGAACAAATAATTAATTTCAATAGTAAAATGTATTTTATATTTGGAATTGGCGAATTCATGAAATCTATTTTCAATATTTAATTCTTCAACAATATTTCTATGAGCACATATCATTGTTAAATCACTAAGTTGTTCATCACTGTGACGAAAAATGATAATAGACGGGAAGATAGTGTATGTGGAGATATACTTTCTTCCATTTCTTCATATCATATTATCGTCATCTGATGATTAATGATAGAAGGATTGTTCGTGTTGATGATATTATACTTTAGTTTATTCCTTCATATCATACAATCGCATCGTTTACATATAAAGCACACGTTTATATACATGAGCAGAACAAGCGATAATGAAAAGACAGAAGATGAGGCCAAGGAGAGAACAACGTAAGAATAAAGAGGTAGTGAGGCCAAGGAGAGAACTCATATATAATATACGAGTGAATGATAATGTAGAATGAGAAAAAGGTTCAATCATGCATAGATGATCGTAGCCGTAACGCGATTATGAACACTACATGTCATTGATTGTATAGTAACACACTGAGAAAGAAAAGATATCACATAAGATAAGATGCCTATTGGCACAATCACCTACTTTATACTTTCATTGCAAATATAACAAAACTAATCTAAACGTGTGAAATACTCAATTTACTATTGTAGAATTGAAAATCGGAATGAGTTCCGTTTACTCGTATGGTTATATGATTATTTTCTTCTCAAAATTCATGATCACTACAGAAGATCTATGAAGACATCAGCAATATCTGTAGTGTTCTTTCAACAAAAATTTACTTTAACATTATTGAAATTTTTATTGTTGCAAATTAAGATCTCAAGTCAAATGTTTATTTTTTCATAGCTAACATTAGGATATTCAAACAAAAAAGTTATTCTAATGTTGATAAAGATTTTATTCAATTGTTTCTTTATCCAAAGCTGTTTTAAGATTGATAAGAACTATCTTTGTTATTTGAGGTGTAACTAAACATCTATTCCCCTCAAAACCCGTCCTGTACCTCGTCGTGGTGTGGGGGCGAACATCTAAGTATGGGACTGCTCGTTGAGGCTACGCCATCAGTGATGAAAGCTTTTGCTGAAGAATCATCTAGGGCGCTGCGCGAGGTGGACAGGCTCAAGGAGAACTCTGAAAACGATGGCCAACACAGGTGGTGACCGGGTGGCCGGTCTAGAGCGGATGCAAATATCTTCTTCGTAACGGTCAGCCACCTTACCTGCGTTCTCCCGGCAAGGAACCAGGAACATTCTTTGCCTACGTAATTCACTATGAGATAAAACCTAAATACTGTTACGACCAACGACGTAAACGGATCCCAACCATCTAGAGTGGGACCCGCGTCCGGCAGGGTCGGAAATAAGGCCGATTCGGTCGTCATCCGGTGAAAACCTTACAACTCACATTCACACTCATACAACCCTAATGCAAAACATTTTCCGGCCCAGAAACCATTTCGTGCTGGCACGTGGAACATAAGAACGCTCCTGAAAACAGGTGCAGCTACCATCCTCGTCTCCGAACTTGCGAAAGCTAAGATCAACATGATGGCTCTTCAAGAAATACGGTGGCCCGGTATCGGTGAAACAACAAGTGGCCCTTATACAATTTTATGGTCCAGTCCAACTGCTGGCATTCCACAGTCTGAAAAAGTTGCTCTCGCACTCGATCAGACCGCCGTCGCATCCATGATCTCATGGCATTCAATTAGTGAAAGACTTTTGATGGCCAGATTCAAACACAACTTCGGCTACCTCTCAGTAATAATAGCCTATGCCCTCACCAACGAGGCATGCGACAATGATAAAGATACCTTCTATCAACAAATTGAACAAGCAATGAAAATGACACATCAAAGCGACCTCATCATCTGTCTTGGTGTCTTCAACGCTGTCACTGGAACATCAAGACTCAATATGGACCACGTTATCGGCCCGTATGAGAGCGGTACTCCAAACGACAGCATGGAGAGACTGCTGAACTTCTGTTTGGGAGCCGGCTTAAGAATCGGTGGTTCATGCTTCAAGCGTAAGGATATACACAGGTATACGTGGTTCTCAAACAACCGGGTAACTGTAAAGGAAATCGACCACATTTTGGTCAACACTAAATGGTCTGCTCTGCAAAACTGTCGCGTCTATCGTAGTCTGGAATTCGACATAGACCATCGACCTGTAATCGCTACGATGTCGCTAAGGCTAAAACGCACAAGCGAGAAAAAACCACAAACATTATGCTATAACATGAAGATGTTGGAAGATCCAGTAGTGTAATTTCAATACGCAGTGGAAATAAGCAATCGCTTTGCTGCACTAGCAGTCGAAGAGATTTCCAACTGGGACAGATTCAAAGAAACATTAAACGATGTAGCAAACAAACACCTAGGTATTCGTAAACAAACGAAAAAGCCATGGGTCAGCGACACCACCCTCACATTAGTTGACAAAAAGAAGCAAGCAAGACTTCTCAACAAACATGATGAATACAAACCATTGAATAAACAATGCAAGGCAAATCTAAAACTGGACCGACAACGATGAGCTGACAGCTTGGCGAGAGGTGGAGAGGCGGCGCTCATCGCTGGTGAAGCGAGAGACGCTTTCGCTAACTTTTGATGCTTAGCTAAGGCCACCAGGCCCGTCTCTAGCCCAATCCTCGACGCAAGCGGCAATCTGATCAGCGACAAATCACACAAATTGGAATGCTGGCGCAACTATTACACAGGACTCTTCAACCGACCCAGCGCACCCGACTCCGAGGAACTGATTACTGCTGCCCAATCAGCTATCGAAGACCCAACCATCAATCTCAGCGAACCAACGGTGAAGGAAGTTATCAACTGTCTGAATAAAATGAAAAACGGCAAAACACCTGGAATATGCAACATCACCCCAGAGATGATGAAAGCTGGAGGCGCCGACTGCAGGATCTGGTTAACCAACATCTACCAGGATGTCTGGCGTTCTAGAGTCATACCATCGGACTGGAAGAAAGGCATTATTCTACCATTCTATAAACGGAAAGATAACAGACAGGAGTGCCAAAACTATAGAGGCATCACATTACTGTCCTGTCCCGGTAAACTGTTTGCGAGAATTCTGCTGTCAAGAGCCAAGAACTTGCTTTTGACCAAGCGCAGGAACGAACAAAGCGGCTACACCCCAGGCCGATCAACGGTGGACAGAATCTTCACACTTCTTACTCTGCGTCAAACACGGCGCGAATACAATCGCCCACTCTGGATCACCTACACTGACCTCAAAGCAGCGTTCGACTCGATCGATCGCAATGCACTCTGGCTTGCATTGACAAGTCTTGGCGTTCCCAAGAAAATTGTTGATCTTATAAGGGAACTATATTCTAACACATTCAGCTGTGTTCGCGTTGACGGCCAACTATCAGATTGGTTTGAAGTCAAGAGCGGCGTTCGGCAAGGGTGCACAATCGCACCAGATCTGTTTCTAGCACCAATGGACTGGCTGCTCCAAAGAGCGGTACACAGAGAGTTGCTCGGCGCTACACTGGGTAACGAAGTATTCACTGATTTGGACTTTGCGGACGATGTGGCTCTTCTAGCCGAGACTGCAGAAGTAATCCTGCTGGCATTGGAGGTCATGCAACAGGAAGCTCGCCCGTTTGGTTTGGAAATCAACTGGCCAAAAACGAAAATTCAAGAAACAAGAATTGAACCAACTAACAACAACACACTATCCATACTCGATCAAAATGTGGAAACGGTCGACCCATTCGTCTACCTCGGTTGCATAATTCACAAAACTGGCAGTAGCCTACCAGAAATCACCAGAAAGATTGCAATCGCTTGGAACTGCATGAAGACACTGGACAAACCTATATGGCGCTCAAGCATATCCCTACAGTCCAAAATTCTTCTTTACAACAGCTATATTCTGCCAGTCCCCCTGTACAGCACGGAAGTCTGGACGATAACTGACTCCGTCGAGAAAAAATTAGATGCTTTTGACAACTGGTGTCTCAGACGTATTCTCCACATACCGAACACGAAACACATCACGAACAGAGAAGTCCATGAACGTACCGGCCAACCGAAGGTCAGCGCTTCTATCAGAAGCAGAAGACTGTGACAATTTGGACATATAGCCAGGGTCAATCCCCTATTCGATCACACCAGAGCACTAAAAGTAGGCATCAATGAACTACCACGTGGATGGAAACGCCCTCGAGGCAGACCACGCCACATGTGGATCCGCTCCGTCGAAGATGACCTAAGGCCGTTGAATCTTGGTCTCTTCTTCGCCTGGAAAAGTGCTCAAGATAGGCAGAAATGGCATAGTCTCGTAGCGAAAGCAACGTCCAGTAGAATACGCTACAGATGATGAAACATCTATAGTATGTTGTTTTTTTGTTTGTTATATCAGAGAAAAAAGTAAATAATCATATAACTCATATTTGATTAGCATATGCGATAAGAAATATTTAAAACAAACGAATAAAAAAATCTTAGAAATTTTGTTTTCTTGGTTAGCTTATACCTAAATATTATATTATATTTATAAAATATCATTTGTGATGTTTTATTGCTTACGCACAAAACCAATATTCGCCTACAATGTTCAGAAATATTTTTTTTGTTCCGGTTTCCTTTTATGTAAGATGGAATTGCGCTAAGGTGATTATCATCTTGAAAAATTTTCATTCTTAATTACTTAGTAAATCCTATATTCTTTGAACATGATTACTGAAGATAGATGAAGAGTTTTATAGTGTATCAGTCAAAATGATATTGATAATCTAATGTCTTTACTTTTTTTCCAATAGGACCATATTTATTTTAATTTTCTGCAATGGTGACAACAATAAAAATATGAATGAGATGTTTTTTTCTATTGAGCAAATTGACAGCAGTTGCAAATCATTATAAAATTCATACTTAAAACAAATGTATTGTTCAAGAAAAAACAAATTTTGTGTATTTTTTTATAATAGTGCGCGGATGAGTAATATCTGAACAACTTCTATCGTTATGCAAGTGTCGAATGAAAAAACCCAGTTTCATAATGATATCGACATCCATAACGCGAAGTCCACGATTAAGTGTAGAATATATAAATGTTTCGGCTGTATACCACCATATTGGTGTATGTTTATGATATTCACGTTCAATTTGTTTGATTTGATCTTCAGGAATATCATCTTGTTCGCGGCAATACTCAGCCAAGTCTTTAATAGATGTTTTATCATCGTCTTCGATCTCTAGGAGTGCTTCTTTTAATAATTGTGTATACATAAAAAGAGGATCGAGATTATTAAAACTAATTGAAATCATGTTTCGATCACATCGTTGTCGATCGATTTCAAGTGCTTCACATATAGGTTTAATATCGGTGTAAACACCTTTGACTTTTGGTATAGATTTTGCCCATTCTTCATGATACGATTTATTTCCACAGAAAACATATATTAGTTCTATCTGTGGCATTGTTTGTAGTTCTGGTGCTACTTGTCGTCCTAATGCACTGGATACAATCATAAAGACCTTTTCTTTTTTAATATCATCCAAAAATTTGCAACATTCTTTACCATCCTTAAAAGTTGTAATGGATACTACAATATGTCGTAAATGTTTTAATGAATTTTTAAAATCTTCCTTTGTTTCATCAATATTTGCGTCCAGCCAGATTAAGAGAAAATTTTGTATAACCCGACGAACGGGTTGAGGAAGTGCAGCACTTTTACTCTCTGCTGCTGATGATGAGGATTTATCTGGCTTACTTGTTGTAGATGATGAGCCACTAGCCATGGATTTAGAATTTTTCTCGCCCATTTGTTTTTCAGTTTAAGGAAATGATTGAAAATTGGTATATAGTTGTTGCACAGTGTAAGAATCAACAAAACAAAAAATATTTTGTCTTTGTCTCTAGATATATTTCGACTTTTCTTCCTTTTTATGTTGACACGTTCGTTTTATTTCGATGGTTGTTATAAACTTCAAGGACTTCTTATCTCAATTATTCACTCTTTTATTTCAAAAGTTCTGCTGGCTAAATGTAATAGGTGAAGTCTGTGTACATACTTCAGTGATAAGATAAGGAAGAAGAACAAAAACGACACATGCAAAGAAGAATTGAATTAAAGTAATAGATAATAAAAAAGAAGAAAAAGAACTTCTAAGTAGGTTAAAACAGTTTCTTTTTGTTTTTTTTCTACTGTTTTTTTCTTTCGGTTACTTCGACTTCATCACAAAGGGTGATGGATGGCAGTGTATCATAAGTCAATGATGGCTGCTACTGTCACCAGTAGGATGTGAGTGTAGGTGGGTATCTGTATCTAGAGGTAACTTTTGTCTGCAACCACAACCATACTCGGTTTGATTTTAAAACTCCCATGTTTTTATAAGATCTATAATTTTATTTTAGGTAAACAATTTCGAACGATTGTAAAGGATTTCGTCCATTATTACTTCATAATGAAACTATACATGGTCTTGGTACATTTTCTTCTTTAACTATTTTAAGTGAATATTTTAAATTATTGTTATTATCATTTAATACACTATTATTATTGCAATCGACAGACATTTTTAATATGCTTGATTATATACAAAAAGCATTGTAATCATCAATATTAACACTATTTGGTCGAATAGGTCACACATTAGTTGCAAATCATTTATTTGTTGAATCAAGATATACTAATTGAGATAACGTATTAAAGCGAAATAAATTATTATTAACATCATTAAAAAGACTTCATACACGTGAAGGAATACATTAGAATGAAAGTGCTCTTCTATTGCTTTTATTGATTGAACAATATCTTACATTACTAATACATTTTTGTATTACATTTAGCTGAATTAATTATTTGTGTCCACATCATATTTAAGAAATGTTAACACTTTATGAACAATCTTTAAATAAACAATTAATACCTAAATAGATACTATTAATTTTACAAATATTATCCACCACAAAAAACAAATAATATACTCAGAAAGTTTCTTTACAAAAACTTAAAAATGTAATTTATAGAAGATTATTAATATTTATGATGTGCACAGTAGATTTTAGATTTAATTTACCGAAATAGATATGAATATTTGAATCCAATAAAAGAAAAAAAGATTTCCTTTTCTTTGACATAGTTTATGTGTTAGTAGTAGATGTGATTTTTAAATGATTCAAAATCTCGAAAAATATCTTGACATATAAACCTAGTCAGTCTCTTGTATACCTACATATACAGAAGAACGCGTTTTAATGACATAAATAGAAAACAAAAGAAGCAAAATTTTAAGTAGTACGAATTGTAAAGAAAACCATTTTAAGCGGCATTAATATAATGATTGAACTCATCGGTAAAATTCTGAGTCGTTGCATTTGTACTATTACAGAGAAAGAAAACGATGTCTTTCTAATATTATGAGAAAAAAATAATAATAAATAGCTTTCAAGATAATTATCTCCTAAAATGTTTTCTATTTGCAACTTAAAATATTTTTTAGACATCAGCAGTTTCAAGTTAATGACACGTTCTTCAAAACAAATAGTACCAATCGGTGGCTAAGGATACGACAGTGATGTTGATCTTATATTTAGTTTCACTTCTTCGATTGAAGGAGATCTATAAAGTCTCCCATATATTTAGATTCCTTAACTCTGAAAACATTCAATCTATAGCTTTAAAATCATCACTTTATCATACATGTATTAGATAATTACATTGCTATCAATTGTTTTTATAGAATTTTGTACGATTATCAATGTCTCATTGTCTTATTATTGGTATTAATAATTTATTTTGATATAATACAATGTCATGTTGAATTCACATGTCAATTTTCAACAGATGACATGAATGATTTTATTATATTTATATCGAAAATAGTTTATATAAATATATTTCAAAAACCAAAAATATTTCTTAATTGAAATTTAATTGAAGAGATTTTTTTATTATTTGACAAAAACCATATATAATCCGACATCAATTATATATCAATTGCTTCGCAAAACAGATCAAATAATATCATGTTGCATATTATCAAACAACTATTACTAATATTTAAATGTCTTTATCAATGACATAATGTTATCGTAAACAAATGAATAAATCAATTCTTGCTTGCCATTTAATGATCTTAACCATATTTATTATTTAACAAGAAAAATATTAAATACAAAACATATTTTTATCAATATGATTCATCTCGTACAGCTAAATGATTTCTGAGTTTGGAATACAGTTTCCAGAACTACGAGTTTCATTTTTAGCTTCAATAAATTCACTAAATCAATCCAATCATGAAAAGGTGCAAAAATACATTCAATATTAGATTAACATCAATTCAAAGTAACAATACATAACTATTGCCAGTTAATGTATGTTCATATATGTTTTAATTATTGAGAAGTAACACTTGTGTTTTAGATTGACATTGAACATTCAACGAAAGTATAAAAAAAAACAACTATTGAAAAAATTTTAAACTTTAAAATAATAGAGAAGTACTAGACTCGAGAAAAAAACAAATTCATTGCTAAATTATTCATTTCATCGAAGAGAAGAGTATCGAGTATTTCTCTGACTTTGATTTATTTAAAATATAATACATATAAAAGATTATATCAATAATTTCCATAAATTCCAATGAGTTATTGTATTTGGTTCATAAAGTCTAAAATATGAAAAATATTTTCTATTGATTAAAAAATTAGACTGGTTCTCACCATGTATGAACAATTATCAAATTTATGTGATGAATATTTTTGTACATTTAATGATGTAATTAATAAGTTATAGTATACATAAATCTGATATATTTCTTAAATAAACAACAAAAGAATACAATGAATTCTATATCAATGAACATCTTATAAGGGTGGGTGTGGGTGTAGTTCTTTCTCAGAACCACACCCCATACCACACCCACACCCACACCCACACCTCACACCCACACCCTACCGTACATATATCCCAATGAGTGTTCACGATTGGAATGCGACCTGTGGGTCAATCTGTTGCAATGCTGCCATTGTTTTTCTGTGATTTAGGTGAGTGAACTGTGATTTAAAAAAAAAACTAACAAATGATTGAGTATTTAGTGGTGATTCTCCTGTTTCCATTACTCGAATCAGTCCTTGGTAGTTATGTATTTCTTTTCTTTTGCTTTGTTTTTGTTGTCTAATATCATTTATATTTCTTTGGCGAAAGGTAAACCTCTTTTTTTTCTCATATCGAACAAATGAATCAGATTGATTTCTTTCAGATGCCTGAAACAGAAAACAAGAAACTGTCAGAACTCCAACCATTTTGGGAATAGATTATCTTCGTGGACATATTCTTGTCAAACCTAATTTCACATGCAAATCAAACATTTTGTCGCTTTCTAAAAATATTAATATGTTCTCGTAGTACAGAATATAGCTGATGTCAAAAGAAATATAAGTGTGGACTCGTTTAGTTACTAATACTTATTTGATAAAAGTGATGCTCAATGAAGGAAAGGAAAAAACACGACGCCTAACCACTTTTATGAGAAAGGCTACAAAATTCATTGCATGCATTTGTTCCTCTCATTTTTCCACAAATGCTTCAAATAGATTACGAACAGCAAAGTTACAGTGGCATCATAGCATTATTCATACATTTAATTTTTCGTATTCGAAATATTATATATTCGGAAGATTACCTAAATGAAGCGAACATAATAATTATGGTTATACACCACTCATGATTCAATTTTCTTATTGAGCAATGATAGGAAGTAAAGATTTTTGGTCAATTTCTTTGGGAAAAATAGACAATTTTCTAAAATTTCAAAAAAAAAAGAAAATATCATTTCGATCAGTGAAAACTCACTTATTAAGTAAGATTCCATAACTTTAGATTCGACTCGGATGATAGTTGTGGACTATGCGTGCTCATAGAAACATCTAATGAAAATTCACGCTGCACAATACTGATATTATTCGATATTTACGATATAAACGGTGCAACACGATTAATTGTTAGGCAAGTAGGCGCTTTAAGCACATAAGAAAATTAATGACTCTTCCACAACCACAATCAACAATACACAGACAATACTTGTTGAATAGAATATATGAAGAGCGTAGGTGTGTGTCTTCTTGTCTATCACAGGTACAGCCACAGTTATAGCTAGAACCACACCACACCCTAATTTTTTTTTTCGAAAGACAATATCAATGAACAGAAAGCTTACGACAACAAGCAATTAGTATTAGCATAAAAGCAACAAAGACAGCATGACTTAAGCTATTTGAATATTAATGCGAGACAGAGTCGAGATAGCTTAGTTATCATATGAAGTTTGATAATGTAAACAGTTATTCAAACAGTGCTTGATTGATCAAATGTAATTCGGTCGGTTTTTTTTAAAATTATGATTGAGCCGTAACTCGATGAGAATGAATATTATTTTTCATCAATCGATAAAATCTTATGACATGCCAGATAATGAATCGTAAACCAATTGTAAGACCACCATAAAGACCAAGTACTGATGTAGCTACATACAAGATATTATTTCGTGTAACATATTCAAAATTGCAATGACTTGGTGCACATGCAGCAAAATAATTTTCGTATGATATTTCATATGTCCAATCTTCGAGAAAATATTCGTCAATGAGCGTACCGATTGTTGTGTTCTTTGAAAAACGCGATGGTATTGAATCATTTAAAGGAGATATAGTCAAGGGTAGTACTGTGGGTGGAACGAAATCAATAGGTGGTGATCCATCCATTTGTATGTAGTATTCAAGATAAGTGAGAATGGTAGAGATGCAACTCGATGAGAAGAAACATTCAAGTGTAGACATGCGGAGTCCCTCCATAGGTAAACATCCCACAACAAGACCGGGTAAAAAGAGACCTGGTGGACCGATTCGTAATGGTTCTTGACATGTTGTCGAAATCATGCAATTGCATGTAGTATTGCTAAATACTCGAGGTATACTTCGAATGAGATAACCATCCGACTCATCACCATATTCCAACGACCAATCAGTATTGAAGGCTGTTGGCAAAAAGCTGAAGTGAAACATTTCAAGTAGAAAATATTGTGTCCGTCGAAATTCCTGTGGCAGTAGCCGACTCTGACTAGTGACAATATTGATGGGGTCTAGTGAACTTCGAGGTAATACAGTTGCGCTTGGCATCGATGCTTGATAGAATTTTCTTATCTGCAAATTGGTATACTTCATTATTTCTTCACACATCCATCTCAAAAGTTGAAAATGCCTACTGAGAATAGGTCGATCAAGTTGCGAATAGCTGTTTGCAAAAGGTCCATATCCATATAATAGGGTTGTCCATGTCGAATTAATAAATACACTCGAACAGATCTGAACAATAAATGACATAAAAATCTTAGAAATCAGTAACATATAGATAACATCAAATGTGCAACAGCACTCAGAGGTGTAAAAGCAAACTAAACTTAATATTATATTGTTTAATCAGAGATCTTCCTATCTTCAATGAGTAATATTAGGCGTTTCTATCAACTGACAATCAAGACCACTCTGCGTTTGAAAACTATACAAACTATAAGTATATTCTTCTCATTTTTTGTATATAAATAATCAGACTCGCTCCATTTAGTAGCATTCAGAAAATGTTTTCATCTTCTTCCCAAAACTATCACTACACCAAAAGGAAAGGAGCGAAAATGCCGTAGTTCCACGTACTTCCTGTACTTTCCGACTATGTCGTAACTGTGCATCAGATCTCTTTAGCTATTTGATGTCTACTATTGACCTGTATTACGATATATTAGCCGAAGTCCAGCCTGCATAAGTCTATCTGACACAAAAGTCTAAATACTTCATGGTATTTCCAAGTTGGAAGTACCATGTAGTATTTAGGCTTTAGGATCTGATTGACTTAAGTAAGCTGGACTCCGATTAATACACCATAGTGCAGGTCAATAGTAGACTTCAAATAGCTAATGAGACCTGATGCACAGTTACAACATAGTCGGGAAGTACAGAAAGTATGTGGAAGTACGGCATTTATGCTCCTTCCCCCTTGCACTACGCTCTACTCGTTCTTCCGCTCCCTTGTTCTCCATACTTCAAGAAAACTTCATTCCCGTATGACGAACTATCCTTTACTGATGCAGAAAGAAATGATCCTCACATATGAATATGAATCTCATTGATTCGCATACATTACCTGATGAAATTTGAGTTTGACCGAAATAAGATTTCCGTATGATACACTAGGTTTTTGGCAATAACATGAGAGTGTGTCTGGAT
>CAJNOP010000194.1:51511-145091 GCA_905250075.1 Rotaria sp. Silwood1
GGGCCTGTCACTTGCACTAGTCTGAAAACCATGGGTGATGCCTATGACAGGCGGGTCAGGATCAGATTGAGCAATAGTCTTAGTGGCCTGTTTGGACCTCTGATGTCTTCGAATAAAATATTGGTTTTTGTTTTTTTTTTAATTTTAATTTCAAAAAATTTGTATATCAAATAATTTTATTTTTTAGGTCGTCATGATACAATTACAGTTCCAAATATAAAATTAACATCATCAGCTCGATATTGTTCTGTATTTCCATCAATAAATATAAAAGGTAGTATACGTCATTTACAATTACGTCCACGTGAATTAGATGATTATCGTCAACGATGTGAATCTGTATTACGTCGTTATTTTAAACGTATGCAATGGTTATTAAATGGTAGTCGTTTAATATTTTCAACTATAATACATAAACATATACTTATACTTATTGATACAAGTGGTTCAATGGAAACTAATATAGATTATTTAAAAAAAGAATTAGCTACACTTGTATGGGAACAATTATATTCATATCAAATACAATTTAATTTTATACAATTTAATGATAATTATCAAATATGGCGTGATAATCTTGTTTTACCAACAGAAGATAATTGTCATGAAGCTATTGCATGGATAAGTACATTAAAAGCAAATGGTAATACATGTAGTGAACGTGTATTAAAATTTGCATTTGATTTTCATTATACAAAACAATCCATTGATAGTATTTATTATATAAGTGATGGTAAACCTGATCATAGTACAAGTTATTTATTAGAACAAGTACGTTTAATGAATACAATACATACAAATACAATAAATAGAAAATCTATATCAATAAATACAATATCATTTTGTTGTCATGATATTGATGCAAATAATTTTTTAAAAAATTTAGCACATGATAATAATGGACGTTATCATTGTTCAACAAATAATACACGTGATATACATTTATTTATGCATCGTTTACAACAAGATAAAACATATGATTTAGAATTTGATGAAAATTCATTATTAGAACTTGAAAGTGATGATATAAAACGTTTATTAAAAGAAATTATTAAAGCAAGACTTTATTTAAAACAAGCTATTACATTTCGTTCACTTTATAATCAACAACAAGATTCAACTAATAAAGGACAACAACAACAACAACAACAACAACAGCAGCAACAACAAGATGATAGTATTCTTGTTGGACCAGCTCGTGTACCAATGTCTGAACAATGGTTTAATAGAAAATCAACAAGTTTATATACATAAACTAAATATATTAAATATTCATTTGTATAGTCAGATGATAACTTCTCTTTTTTTTGTCCATGTTTTATATGCGCGAATTGAAGGGGGATTTTTGCTTGATTTGGCTTTTTGTTTTTTGAATATGCTTTTCAGAGTGATTTATTATTCAAAAAAAAAACAAAAAACAATATTTATTATTTAAATCTATGAATATATGGATGAAAATATCTTATAAGAAGATCTATCAAGATTAAAATGACAAGTTCTATTCACGAACGAGAGTTTTTAAATTTCAAATTGCTGTTCAATCTGAACTATGTACATCCTATAAGTTCTAATAAGCTATAAATGCCGTTGACTCCTTCCAAAAAAACTAATGAGGAAACATTTACAACTGTCACATTGCTTTTGAGTCAAGTGTATGCGCATCATGTAGGCTCTAATGATCTATGAATACTCTGGAAAAAGTTCATGCTGCTAGCTTATTACTACCGAGATACTGTATGTTAAAGAAAAAAAGCCGTGGTTCCCCTCAGGAACACTAGAAAAACTGAGTTTCGAATTTCAACTTGAAACTTTGCATTGAGATAGGTCTCAATGAGAATAATTTATTGTGAACGTTTCAGATCTTTTGATTGCTCCTAATCTGAAATAAGAATATGGAAATCTGCTGATGTATATCAGCGATTTTATCATAGCTGTATCTTGGGTTAAGAACAACGAAACGATTTGAAACTTTCACAATAAACTATTCTCATGGTGACCTATCTCTATGCAAAGTTTTAAGTCGAAGTTCGAAACTCAGTTTTCCTAGTGTTCCTGAGGGGGACCACGGCTTTTTTTCTTAAACATACAGTATCTCGGTAGCAGAGGTCCAACCAGGTCACTAGGCCTGTCTGCCTGCCTGCCTGTGACAGGCACAGGCCACGTTTTTTAGGCCTGGCCTGTCTGTATTCTTTATATATATAATCTTCTTTTCGATATAATTTTTTTAACAAATTCAAGTTGGTGCTAGTAATCAGTGGAACTATGGAATAATGTTCTGTCTTTATTCTGATTGATCGAAATGATGACTAATGATCAGCTCAAATCGCGTAGTTCATTTTTTTTATCTATTCACTCTTTATGTTCTCATTTATCTGTAGTCTTTTTATTATTGATTGCTGTTAAAATCTTTCTTATCAACTATTCTTCAGACATTATTTTCGATATCAGTAACCCCGGCCGTGGTCGAGAGATCATTTTCCGTTGCCGGGTTAGCTGTAACCGAACGTCAATCTTCTCTCGGTCCTCAAACTTTAAGGGGCTTCCTTCCCCCTCAGAAAATCGATTTTGAGATAAGCACATATTCTGAAAGCCGAAAGTGCCCTCTTTCAGATTCTGTACGATTTGTTGTACTTTGAATGGTCTTTGAGGGTAAAAATGGCGATTTTCTAGAAGCAGTAGTATAGAAATATAAGAGTTTTTCAGCAATATTCCTTAGTTACGGGGATGTGACTGTGGTCAACAAGTTTGTAAACAGTCGATAATGATAAATACATATAATTTCTGTCATTTTAATTAATTAGAGCAATATGGCGAGTTTTTAAAAGGATGCTTTATAAATGACGAGATTGCAGTATAGAGGTCATGACAGCCATAGTCAAATTAAAAATTGTAAACAGATTTTTATTCAATTATGTCACTTAAAAAGAGAATTTTACACTGATTTCAAATATGTATAACACTGATTACTTTTGTCACATTCACATCCGTTTACACATCTCACAAACTTGTTGATTAGTTTTCTCAAAGTCACTTTTTTGGAGAGTTCGGAACAGATTTCTCAGACTGCAGAACAGCTAGCGAGCCACCGTTTTTTTTAAATAAAAGAATTGGCCTATGTCTAGAAATGTATATAGCGTTTTTTTGGAAATTCGATTCTCTTGTCGAGATAACTGGATAACACTGATATCAAAAAGTGTTAAGTTCCGAGTTATTGCAGAAAATTGTCTCGGAAATCTGAACAAAATCGAATTTCGAAAAAAAACGGTATATAAATGTCTAGATACAGATCTCTTCTTTTAATTACAAAAAAAAAGGTAGCTCTCTACCTACTTGACAGTCCGAGAAATCGGTACCTTACGAAGACCACCATTTTGAAGACTAACTTATCCATAACTCTTTAAAACAAAAATTTTACGAATCAAAAATTTGCAAGAAATTAAGTTAACGCAACACACATATTCCCTGAAAACTTCTGCCAAATCGGCCTACGAATAACGAAAAACGATTCCTGAGGAGGGGGGAGTCCCTTAAATGACATTCTTTTTGTGAGATCTATTCAAAACATTCTTGAACAAAAACAGGACTTTTTTTTCTTAATATTACTTTCACTGTTGTTCTTTTTTTGTATGAAAACTTCGATAAATAAAAGATTAATCTAGTCATTTTAAATTAATTATAGTGATTTCCTTCATTCTCAACATTAACTGTTTCTATTCTATCATCGTAATGATATTGACATAAAAGAAAAATAGACAGGCCTTTCCAGGCAGGCCGAAGAAAATGACAGGCACATGCAGGCTTGAAATGCAGAGGCCTGCCACAGGCCGACCAGGCCTACAAAAACGCAGCCTGGTTGAATCTCTGCTCGGTAATAATAAGCTAACAGCATGAATTTTTTTCAGAATATTCATAGATCATTAGAGCCTACATGATGCTCATACACTCGACTCAAAAGCAATGTGACAGTTGGAAATGTTCCCTTGTAAATTTTAACGTGAACATTTGCATGGAGGCAAGTCTTAAGAGTACCTCATCTTTGATGTTTTGTAATGGAAAATAATTTCTTAAATTCAATAATTCTATGACAGTAAGCTATTTAGAGTCAAAGATTTGCCTAGTTGAATGCATCACTTACATTTATCATATCTTATGCCTTTTTTCCGCCTCAGAAAATCTCGATTAAAAAAAAAAAAACCTCTAAGCTAAGATTTTATCATACGAACATAGAGTGAAATTTCTTTTCAAGATAAATAAAAAAAAAAGCTATAAATGTCTAGATAAAATTACATTATAGCGTCGAACATTAATGCTAATATTCCATTTACTGAATGAAACTTTTTTTGTTTGAAGTTTTTTAATTTTTGAAATGCAACCTTTTTTTTCTTCTGTATCAACATTTTAATAGACATTCTTATATTATTTAAGTATAATAGACAAATGATGATTATGTTTTTTTTTTAAAGTGCTTTTGACATTTCACTGAAGTATATAATAAATATGCTATTTTAATAAGCTTCGTTGTTTTTTTGTTTTGAGTTTAAATGACAAATCTTATGTCTAAATTTATTTATTATTTTTCTTAGAAAAATTGAAACTTCTTGCATATATGTTCAAGATATTTTGTTCTAAAAGTCTACAAGGTAGAATTTGAGATTGTCTCGAGCTTTGTATTTCTTGTAGTAATAAATTAATAGACATTCTCATGAACGTCATAAATAAAGCGGAAGTTCGCTATATTTTAATATATCGAATTAAAAATTTTTACCAGAAGTGTTTCTTACTTAGAGCATTCATTTGTAAAAATTTTAGCTTAAATGAACCATTCTAATTGGTAAATTTATTTTAAGGAGAATGAATATTGTCTTAATGAGACTATCGCGTCTCGTCTAAAATAAGACTATTGAAATGCACAATTGAATCAGAGTGATGTAAAAAACATATTTTTATTATTAAAATTTCAAGTCTAAATTCAAAACTTAAGGTTTTCTTGATGTTCCTAAAAAGAATTACAGTATGTCTGATGTTATAAGCTATTAACTTCTTTTGTCGAGTATTCATACCTCATTTGGAATCTACATGATGTCTATAGTTTCAATTTAAAATTGATTTAACACTTATGTTAGACATGTTCGTTTGATCATTCAAAAGGAAGTTTAATGTGTTAATGAGTTTTATAAAAATACTTGAAAATTTTTAATAATAAAATATCGATAATAGAATGAATTTTTGTTGAAAAAATTTAATTTTATTTGATTCTAGTTGAGATTGAATATAGAAATACTATTTAAGAATAAATCGGAAATCATAAATTCTTAGATAAAGTCAAAGTCGAACTAAAATTAAATGACATAATTTTTTTTTCTTTTCTCTATAAATGTTTTGTCATTTTCTGCTTGAAAACTATCCTTTCTTTTGATCGAGCAACTTAAAATCCTCTATAGACCTTCATTTTATACATTTTAATTGTTATTCTTTTCTTTTTGCTTTAAAAGGTCGTAATGCAATCTTCTTTTTGAATTAAGTCTTCTTATTATCATATAACAGAACTCTTTTATAATCATAATGACATTTTTTCTTGAGAAATTTTTCAAGGCATTGAACGTGTCAGTTTATTCCTTCGCTTAAAAAAAATAAGAATTAAAAAGAACAAAAAAAAAGTGCTAACGTGTAAACGTTTTTTTTTAACTAATCACTCATCGAAAACTAGTACATTTTATGTTATCGAATATGATAATAATAAAAAACTTCATATATAAGTTTTCATCTGTCTAGAGTATGAGTATAGCGAATAGTCTCGAATGGAATAGTTTTGTAGTAGCTCGAATAATTTTTTCCTTCAATCATTCATTTTATCACTTTTCGAAGCCATCATTCAATAACTTTTTAGTTCGAAATGACATTCGTTCTAAATGTATAGAATCAAAGTTCAAAGAAAGTTTTGACTTTTATTTATTGAATATCATCCAAAAACATCATTGTATAGAACTAAAAATTTTATCAAAATCTCTTCATTACAATATATCCTAAAAATTTCATGTAGTTCATTTGAATACAATTATTTTAAAATTGATTTTTGAGAACGATTCTTGTGTATTACGTCAGCTAGAGTCCTCTATGAATTATATACACATTCTATTTTATTGTTTGGTTCTTTCTGTTATCCATTCATTAATAAAATTTAATGGACTCTAAGCAAAACATTACAAAAATGTATATTTAAATAAAGAATGTACCATTTTGTATGAAAACAGTTAAAGTTTGATTATTCAAAAAAAAAAAAAAAAAAAACTTTTTTTTTTCCAATCAATTTCAATGTCTATTATACCACATATAATTAATAGTTTTTTAAATGATCCATCATATCATTCAACATTATCAATACTTAAAGGTTTACGACAAGGTATTGTTTATGGAGCTAAAGTACGTTTTGCTCATTCCATAGTTCAAGCATTTTTATTTCGTCGTGATCCATGGTCACAAAGAATTCGTTTTATTATTCGTTTAACATATTTACATTCAAAAAATTTAGGTCTATTTGTATTTTTTTATAAAACACTACGAACTATAATTGCATCAATATTTAATATATCAAAACCATTTCGTTCATTTATATGTGCATTTATTGTTGCTTATTTTGTTTTTCATAAACATAATAGTGTTAATGAACAAATTATATTATATCTACTTTCACGTATAATTATTGGTTTTGCACGTTATGCACAAAAACGTTCATGGTTACCAAAAACTCAACGACCAATTTTTCCATGGTTTGCAGCATTTATTTGGGGTGTTGTACTTTGGTTATTTGAATGTCATAGAGAAACTTTACAACCATCATTAACACGTTCAATGATTTATTTATATGAAAATTCTGATCGATGGTCATCATGGAAAAATTTTCTTTTTCGTGATCAATATCGATCTTAACAAAATAAAATTACTTTTTTTCTTTTTATTTTATTCAATGTTCTTTGTTTGTTTTTGTTTCCGACTTTTCAAAAGTAGCTTTTAATAAAAAAAAAGAGAACTAATCTGATTTTATTGTATAATTCATCATAAGATTTCCCTTTGCAAAAGAAAAACGAAAGCCTAAGAGTGACAAATGAACATATTGAGAACAACATAGACGAAAGTTCTCAAAATTACGAAGAACTACTTATAGAAAATATCTTACTAACACATGAATGATGAACAACAATAGGAATATAGAAAAAGAAAAAAAAAGTCTCGGAAATATGAAAAAGAAAATAGAATGAAAACGATGACATAACTAATTAGAAGCAAAAAAAAATGACTGGATAAAAATATAAGATGTTCCCATAAATGTAAAGGAAGAAGAAAAGACTACGCACACAAGAGAAAAGAAAAAAAAACAACAAGAGAAAACATCGTTTACGAGTATTGCTCTCATTAAAAAAAAAAAAAAAAAAAAAAAAAGGTATAGTTCATATTTCTCGGCAATTTTTCTATTATATCTATCACAGTTAATTAGATTGAATGACAATTGTAAGTCTAATGTGCATCTATCATTTTCCATGACTACTTGACAATAAATTAATTCAATTGTTAAGATCTATGAGGTACACTTAATATCAGTGTTATATGCATCATTAATAGCATTCGTCTATGTAGGAGTTTAATCAACTAGAATGTCTTGCAACACTAATCTTAATATTTCGTTTTGAATATATAAACATGTTATGTATTAAGCGTGATACTCGTTAGAATCAAGTACTTACACTTTATTGAAAAGTATATTGTTATTAGTTATATGCTTTAATAAAAAGTATGACTTCTATTATGATGTTCTCATAAGAGAGTTAGACATAGACAAAGCTTTTTAAATCTTACATAGTTCAATTATAGAATATTAAGACAAAAAAAAAACGTATGCAGCTTAACTTAAGTTTGATCCTAATAATAAAATTTTCCATAACAATTTAAACTAATTTTTAACTTAAAAAAAAAACAAGAATTTAATAGATTATGACATGAAATGATTTCTAAAAATAATCACATATAATATAGTTTAAGATTTTAATTTCATACAAGTCTTAGAGTTTCATATAAGGATATTTGAGATTTATATTCGATGAAGATTAACCTACGCATTGATATGAAAAACTCATTTAGAATATTTTGTATTTAAGAAGTAATAGATAGCTTTAGCTTTGTTTCTTTTTATTTTTTTTTTTGTCTACATTTTCCCTATAATCCAATAGAAGCAATCGTCAACGTCAAACAAATCCATTCATGTAATTATATGTTCAATAGAATATCATTTTGCAGAAGAATCCAGCTATTTATTATCTTTTTTGGTAATTCTTTTGATGTTGTTGTTGTTGTTTGCAAAAATATTTCATATACCTCGATATGAATAAAGTACTTAGAAGTAAAAAATATAAACAAAAATATTTCTCTATTAATCGAAGGTTCGTATTATGTTTATTTTGTCCTTTTGGTTGACAGATCAACATATAAAGCATATGTGTATTTCTGTTTTTGACAATTCATAAAAACAAAACAAAAAAAAAAGAACTAATGTTTGTTTATTTTACCGAAATAATTAGAAACTAGTTATTAATTGATAATTAGTGATATTTGCTATTAATCTTCTTAAATATTCTTTCTTTTTCTTTTTTTTTTCTGAATATATATTTAAAAGTTTATTTTCTGAAGGTCAACATTAAAAGAGCAAGAAAAAAAATGTCAAAGTGTCGTGTTTTCTTTTTTTTTTTTGTGTGTGTCACTAAATTAAGTAAAGAAAGAAGAAAATCTTTACTTATGCTAAGTAATATAATCTATTAAATTGCATTACTATATATCCATTTATTTCATCATTATTAGTATTGTCATTGTAGGTTAACTAAATGTACCATCACGTATGTAGTCAAAATAAAAAAACAAAATGAATTTTCATTATCATTATTATCATATTTGAATAATAAATTAACTGGAATATTTTATATATATATATATATTTCGAAAAAGAAGAATAAGTCAATATTATAAATGTTCTTTACTAATGTATTTATATAAGGTGAAAATTAATATTCTTCTTTTCTAATAAGAAGACACATTCATGTAATATTCATCCATCTAAGTTAAGTATAATAGTGCCATCAATATCGTATGAATATATATATAGTTTTCTTTCTTGTGTTTTTTCTTTTTTTTTTTGATCTACTTCATTGTATAAAATATGAAAAACAGATGTGAATGATGACATACTGAGACAAGAAAAAAAAAAGTTAGAGATTTATTTCTTAATGTATGTATATAAAATATTCCGTTTATTTTTTTACGTACATAGTCAAACAAGATATGTAACTAGGAAGAATAAATCGGATGTCGGAAGCAAGTATTTAACATCATGTAAAAAAGAAAATCAGATTCTTTCCATTTTTTTTTTGTATTAGATGATATATACTATATTAAATCGTTGATGAATGTCAACTTGATTTTGAAATAATATTGACTAGGCTTTTTCATATATATATATATAGTGAATATGAATCTAATTATTGACATTCTAAAATAAGTTTCTTTAGTTGAACGGAACAATATGCATTTATATTCGTTTGATGAATTAATAAAAAAATAGTAAATATATAAGAACATTTGATTCATATATTGATACTTGTTTTTATTAGAAAAAAAGATTTTCTTTATATTATTTTCTATGAAAAGTAGATTTTCTACTTTATTTAATTAATTTTTTTTTTTCTTTCTTATATATCATTTCTATGTACCTATATAAGAAAAGTTATAATGATATTTAGCAGATATGAAAGTACGTCTGACGAATAGTAAAGTATGACCATTTTATTACATATAATAAACATTCATATTTTGACTGATAGGCTCGTTCAACTCTTTAACAAAAGAAAGAAAAAAAAAGAGCCGACTTCCATTATTATAGTTGTTATGAAATCGAACATCCGGTAGGAAGAATTGAATATAGTCTTTCTTAATAAACCAAACATATTTAGTTATTGTAAACTGCGTTGTTTCTAAAAAAGAAACATAGAAGTATATCTTACAAAGACTAAAATGTTTTTTTCACTTTTTTTTTCCTCTTTTGATAAATATTTATTCTTCTATATTATTATCGATGAAATTTTAAAAAAAAAAATCAGTTTTTTTCTTGAATAGAGAATATAAAGTAGTTGATGTAAATTATTTTGTGATTAATTTAAAATTGTAGTAGAAAATTACCTTCATTTCGGTAATTGATTATTATAAGTCTATAAAATTGTTTTCTAACAATAGAAGTCAATAAATTATGGACATCATCTTCATTTGATTTTGATCAATTTTTTTTGGTTGTCTACATGTGATTATGAGACAAACAAGAAGAAAATTATTATTGTTCTCAGCTAATCAAACAAAACTATTCCAGCTTCAGTTGAATCCAAATAGTTCTATGATAACAATTTGTTTGACTTACTTTTTTTTTTTTTTTTTTCATAAATTATTTAGAAAATTTATTTATTCTAATATTTATATTTTTACTCTTATGCAGATGGAAATATGATCTTCTTCTATATAGTAACGAAAAAGAAAAATAGAACAAAATACTTGTAAATATTCAAAAGAAAAATATTTCTTAGAATTCAAAAGAAAAAAAAAGTCTCTATTCATTGTTATTACATTATCGAATATGACAATGTACAACAATTTAATTTAGTTTCTCTTATATGTTAATTGTATAATATGTCGAGATGTTCATTACTATCATACATATAAGTTATTCTTATTCATTTTATAGAACATTTATAGAATCATGTCTGTAAATGATAATGAAACAGTGTGTAAACATGAACAGTTAGCAAGCAAAAAAACAAAAAAAATAAGACGAAGAACATTGAGAAAAAGGAAAACTAAAAGTTCTAAGAAAATAGTTAACCATGAATGACATTGTCTATTACGCGTTAATAAAACAAGATGCTTTCAATCATTTTTATCTTTTTTTTTTTCTTTTGCATATTAAAATAGTCGGTTGACAAGTCTAACATAAACTTGATCGACATATTGTGGAGATAGAACATTACTATAGTTCACATTTTTTTTTCTTATTCGACATTCATATAGACTAGAAAACATGCTATTCTCAAAAGAAAATCTACTCTCAATTACACACTACTGTTTTGCATATATGCGAATCATAAACAAATGGTGAGGTGTCGGATGCCTATATTATAAAACTATTTATATAAAAAATACTACATAATTATTCGGCTTAATTGATATAGTTGTCTTTAGCGAGAGAAAAAACAAGCATTATGTTTGACATTATATAGCAAACATTTTATGTCTTATTTTTATCTTAGACTGTTATCAATGATGTGACAGGATTCAATTTATTACTGATACTATGCGGGTGTGTAAAATGATTGTTAAGATTTTTGATTTGATATGTTATGTTGTTTTATTTCTTCATACACTTAGATTATAGACTGTCGATGAAAATACTTTTTCTAATTTTTTTCTTTTAGATATTTTGCCTCTTGTAAAAAAATGTCAACAGAAGAACAACGATTACGTTGATAAACATTATGATGATCCATTTTCTATTTTCTTATCTGTTTGAAAAATTCAATGCCAATAGTTACCAATTTAACAACTCACAATTTAACAGACATTTTTAAATATTCATTAAATATTTCTTTATATGAAACAAAACAAAATATTGATTTAAAAAATTCAATATTAGTTATATTTCTTTCATTTTTTTGTATTATTACCGTATTTGGTAATGCACTTGTTATTTATGCTGTTATTCAAGAACGATATTTAAAATCAGGTACATATTTTATTTTCAACTTTTTATATCTATTTAAATATTGTTTTGAATAAGATTTTATTTAAATCTGTCTGAGCAGATCAAATCATTATAATAAATATTATATTTACAACATAGATACAATTAGTCATTAAATTATGAATGCCTCAATATACATATATATATATCTGATATGAATATTTTTTAACATGAAATTGTAATCACAAGCATCAGAATTAGTTATACTGTCTTTATATAGAAAAATTTCTTATTTAGAAGAAGATACATAATAATATTTTTGTAAAATACGATTAAAAATGAGTATTAAAGTATTAGGGTAAAAATTTTGGACTCTCTCTCTCTCTCTCGAACAGATTGTGACAGACATCTACTAGAAATTATCAAAATAGCCTGTTAGAAACCATCACAAACGTCTGTTAAAGATCATTATAGATCGCGACAAATGTTTTCCAATAGACTATCACAGACCGTAACATATGTTGTTGTTGACATAAAATGAAAGATCGTATATGAATAATACCTCGTTATATTTTAGATGAACTACTTCCTTATTGCATGTCTGTCAGATTAAGAAAAAGATTGATAGAAATATATATGTGTTCCAAAATATTCATATAAAATAAAAGAATCTTTCGTTGATTAGCAATAGTATGTAAATCATATTTCACATCTAACTCCCATAAGGATTACACTATCATATACGAAAAACTAAATTATTTTGTCATAAAAGAAAAAAAAAACATACAAACAAAATTTTTGCTGTTAATATTCAATTATTTTAAAATGAATATTATAAACATTCAAATTATCTTTTTCAAAAAAAAAAAATGTTTTTTTTTTGTATTAGCTACATATTATTATATGGCATCATTAGCATGTGCTGATTTATTTGTTGGTTTAATTGTCATGCCATTTGCTATTATTCAAGTCATCTATGGTGAATATTGGCCATTTGGTAATACATATTGTGATATATGGCATTCAATAGATGTATGTGCAAGTACAGCATCAATACTTGATTTATGTGTTATTGCTTTGGATCGATATTCAGCAATAACAAATCCAATATCATATCATCGTGCATTTTTTGTTAAACGTTGGCCTTATCTTATTGCAGCTGTTTGGTTATGTTCAGGTAAATTTAAAAAAAAGAAATTTTTTTCTAATTTATCTATTCTTTTAATATTAGGTTTTATTTCATTTCCTGCTATTGCCTATTGGCGTTTAGTTGTAACACAATATCAAATTGATCGTTGTCTTTTTCCTGATGATATTTATTATATATTAGTATCATCATTAATATCATTTTATATACCATTATTTGTAATGATTTTTGTTTATATAAGAATATATCGTGCTGCTATAAAACAATTACATGCATTTAAAACAGGTGTTAAAATAACAACAGAAAAAACAAGAATTCCAAAACAAAAAATAAATAAAGAAAATTCAACAATAATAAATGGTTCATCGGATGTATGTTTACGTATACATCGTGGTAAATATCATGGTATATTAATTGATGGAGAATCATCATATACAGATAATTCTGTATCACATTATTCAATAACAAATGATAATAATCAAATAACAATTAATAAAAAACAAATATCATCAGATAAATCACGTCAAACACTTGGTAAACGTTTAACAAAATTTTCTAAAGAACAAAAAGCAACAGTAACACTTGCTTATGTTATGGGAATATTTGTACTATGTTGGTTACCTTTTTTTGTTTATAATCCTCTAACTGCTATAACAAAATCATTTCTCCAAGGAAAAACTCCTTTAAATAGAATAGAAGAATTTTTAATCGGAAATGATCTTTTCTTCCAATTGGTTACTTGGCTTGGTTATATTAATTCAAGGTAAATATTCTATCCAATATTAATATATAAATATATTGCTTTTATTTTTCCAGTGTAAATCCAATAATCTATGCTTATTCTTCACGTGAATTTCGCCGTGCATTTATTAAATATTTATGTCGATGTTTTCCAACACGTTTAAGAACCTTTTTGATGTCATATCATAATTTACATTTATTACGTTATCGTTGTCAACGACCATCATCAGTTATATCAGCTGAAAATCTTGATTGTAATTCCGATAATAAAAATAAACATTTAACTATTCCATCATCATCATCATCAGCAACTGTTTTAATAAATTTACAAAATAAAAATCAAGCAAAACTTCGATTTTTAACAAGTTATTCTCATAGAAATATAAATCTACAACAACAACAACAACAACAACAACCACAACCACAACAACAACAAGAAGAACAATTCAATAATAAACCACAAACTAATATTCTTCTTGATTATTGTAATTGTCGTGATGTTTCTATGCCAAGAGTAACATGTCTTTGATAATCGACACATTATATATATATATATAAAAGATTTTCACTGAATCTAAATGCATTTTATTTGAAATTAGGAAAGAAAACAAAAACAAAACAAAAATAATCATAATTATTCATCATGTCGGATTTTGTTCATTGCGTTGTGCACGTTTCTAAAAATACAAAAAAAAAAACAGAATATCAATTGAAAACTATCGATTCGATAAATTACAGATCTGTTCTATGTTTGTAATCAAACAGAAATAAATAAAGATATAAAACAGATCATACAAAAAAACAAAAAAATTATATAGTATTATTCAATGACACATAGTTTCTATGTTCTGAAGATTCTATTTATACAAAATAAAGATCGAGTTAGTTTTTTTTCTTAGTAATAAAAAAACATTAGATTGTATTATTATTCTTACTTGAAATATAAGTTCAAGTTCTGATTGTCGACATTGTTTTTGTTGAAAGGATTTCATCAATGTTCTTGAATTAATTTGATTTAGATCTTTTGTTGTACTGTTCAATAATTTTGTTTGTTTTATTGTATTATTCATAATTGTATTTAATTCATCAGGACGCATTATAAATGTTTCTACATTCGTATTATTATTATTATTATTATTATTGTTTAATAATTCATTTGAATTATTATTTTCAATTGTTGATAAAATACCTTTCGAACATTTATCAAGTCTTACATAACATGGTGATTCATTTGCTGTTTGTCGACTATTTAAATCTGATTCTATTTCAAGATGTTGTTTAGCTTTTGCAAATAATGGATTTGTACGTAACTATATATTAAATTATGAATTAGGATTTGTGTTGTTCTTTTTTTTTTTTTGTGTTTTTCAAATCAATTAATATTATTTCACTTACTTCTCGAAGTATTCGTGCATCAGATAATTTACTTGAAGTTGTTGATGTACCTGTACTACATCCACGTTCAGAACTATTTGTTTCACGTGGTAATGTCATTATTGATGTTCGTTGAGAACTTAATGAACGATTTAATTGTGATAGAACTGGCCGAAAACCACCAATTGGTAATCTGTAATAGAATAACTGTTGTATAATATTTATCTAATAAATAAATTTTATTATTCAAGAAAATAAATGTATAAATTTTTTTTAAATAATAATAAAATATTACTCTTTTACAGATATGAAATAGATTATTTTGTTTTTTTTTTAAATTCAATCACGAGATTTCTATCGAAGTGGAATAAATCAATTTATTATTGATTGAATTTTTCTTTCGAAAAACAATAAATATTTGGTTGATTAGATTTCAATTAAGTTATATATATTGATTAACACTAAACTATTATAATAATTAATTTTATACGACAGTAGAACACACATACAAAAAAATATATATCATGTTCAATAAAGATTAATATTTTATTTCATCTATTCTATATTTATATTCGATTAATATATCTATAGAGAATAGAATTAAGATTAAATCAAACGAATCAATCGAGTACATTCTTATTTCTTTTTTTTTGTGATAAGGACATTGACATAGAACTTTTGATCAATAAATAAAAGTACTAAGAAATCTTTTAAAATATAGTTAATTAAATTAAAATTTTGTTTATATAGAAAAACCAAAAAAAAAAAAAACTCAAATATATTTTTAATTAATACATACGGTGGTGGTGGTGGTGGTGGTGGTGGTAGTGGTATTGAAGATGTTGGTATATCAGAACATTTTATTGTTGATGAATTTGTTATTTCAATATGATGAGGTTCATCATATAGATTTGTTTGAATGTCATCTATTCTTTGTTCAGGTGGTGAATCATAACTTTGATGATTAGTTGTATTTTCTAAAAGAACATTATTATTATTATTTTTCGTTAAACATATATCTTGTTGTTGTTGTTGTTGTTGTTGTTGACGAAAACGTGTTGATAAATGTTCATTAAGTTGATTAATAACACAAAGATTCATTTTTTTATTTGATAATGTATTATCATTTAATTTATCATTTGATGATGATGATGTTGTTGATGAACGTACACCAATATGTGTATGCATTGGATGTATTATAGCTGAATGACTATAATTATTATTTAATGTATTAGTTTTTGGTATTGTTATTGATGATGTACGTCGTTTATAATCATTATAAATTTTAGATGATGTTCGATGATCATATTCATTTTCAATAATAATTGAAGTATCTGCTGATGATGATAAACCATCAAGAGATTGTTCATTAATAATTGAAGTTTTACCATGTAATGTTGTTGATTCTGTATCATGATCATTTAATTGTGACATTGAACCATAAGTTGAATATGAACGTGAAATTGGATGAGAAACTTTACGTAAAGTTGTTTTTTCTAATATTTCTTTTGATAAATGTAAATAACAAGGTTTTAATGTAACACTTGAACTAGGACAAGATGTTTTTGATTGTTCTTCTTCAATTTGAGGAACTAATAATTCACAAGAAAAAGAAATATATGAGTATTTGTTGTATTTTTGTAGATAAACTCTCGTGATCTGACATGAAGATGCGATATGGAATCGAGAGATGCAGGCGAAAGTTTTTCGGATTCTTATTTTCGATAACTATAAAACTAATGTTGAATTAAAGCTATTCCACGAAGCAAACTAAGAACTATGTCCAAGCCATTATTTTGCTTTTTACAGGCATAGTTTTGGATTTCTTCACAAAGTTTACTGATAGTTGTTCAATCGTACTTCAGAAAGAAAATCTGAACATATATTCAGCAGCAACGAAAAATTATACTTCTGACTCTCAATCCATTGTCTTTTAGTGATTAATAAATAAGCTAATATTTTGTGCTAACGAAAGAGTATTTCCAAGTGTCGAACGGCACTTTGTAAACATTTGAGTTTTGTTCAGAGGCTAGTCTCATAGTCAGTAGAATATTCTAAAAATTTCTATGGCTTATCGTGTAAGATATCAGTAGTTATTATATACTCGATATCGTAGAGGAAAGGCATCCCTTTGAGCTGAAGTTTTTAGAATATTCTAATCACCTACTTACGAAGGAACGTTTTCAACTGTCGAATGTCTTTTGAATTCGAACTTTGTGCATAAGATAGATTCTAGCGAGATATGAAAAATCTCAAGAGATTAAATCGCCTTAGGCCTTCTGTCTAGAGTTATAGGCATTTTATTGGAAATTTAGCCTAGAGTATAGTATATATGAATAAATTGAATGACGGCGTTTAAGTCTGAGATTTTGCTTATAGACAAGTCTATTGATGATTAGAATATCCTGAAAATTTCAGCTCAAAAGAACATTTCCTTCCGGCGATATTAAAATCCCAAAAAACAGAAAATCCTAGCATTTGTTGTCCTATATGAGTTATATTTGGGACTTTAATATCTCCGGAAGGAAATGTTCTTTTGAGCTGAAATTTTCAGGATATTCTAATCGCCAATAGACCTGCCAGTGGGCAAAATCTCAGACTGAAACGCCGTCATTCAATTTGTTCATATATACTATTCTCTAGGCTAAATTTCCAATAAAATGCCTATAACTCTGGACAAAAGACCTAAGGCGATTTAATCTCTTGAGATTTTTCATAACTCGCTAGAATCTATCTTATGTACAAAGTTCGAACTCAAAAGAGATTTGACAGTTGAACATGTTTCCTAGTAAGACTTTTATGCTGTAAACTATTTTATCTAATGACATAAACTTTTGATTATCAAGAAAATTACCTAATGATTTTTCTTCTGGAACTTCTGTTATTGTTTCTATATCATCTTTTAAAATAAGTTTATGATCAGCTGTTATTCTATCAGCAATAGTACGACAACGAAATGTTAATTTCTTTTGTTGTATTGTTGTTATATTTGGTAATGGTGGTGGTGTTGGTGGTATTGATGATTGTTCTTGTGTAAAAGTTTCACTACTTGGTGTTATAGATGTTTGTTGAACAATAAAAGATGATGTAACTCCAAGATCATAAAGTGTTGGAGGTGTTATTAATTTATCATCAATATTATGAATTAATATTGATTTTGAATCATCATAATCAATAATAGGTTCTTCATCAATATCATCATTATTATTATTATTATTATTTATTCGTCGAATAATAATATCATCATCATAATCAGGTGTTAATTCATCGAATGATGATATTGTTTCAATAGATTTTTGTTCATCATCTAAATGATGTTTTATACGTGGTATAACATGATAGAAATGTTCTTTTTCTAATGATTTATCTTGCCATTGATCAAATGATGTTGTTGATATATGAAATGATTGTGAACGATTAATATTTGAATAATTTGTTAATTGTTTTTTATCACCAAAAACAAAATTTCTATCAAGTGAATGCATTAATTCTGTACTCATAGCTGCTTGCATACGATGTGCAAGAAGATCAACAGCATTTGTTTTTAATAAACATTTATTTTTACTATTATATCGACGTGTAACAATTGAATGATTTTTTATATCTGTTTTTGATAATGATGATGATGATAATAGATCAATAGATTTTTTATTATTTGAATTAATTATATATAAACCATCATTAGATTTTTTTTTAAATGATGTATGTTGATGATTATATTGTAATAAAGAATTTATTGTTTGTTTATTTCGATTAATTGAATCTCGTTTTGGAAGATAAATTTTATTTGATGATGGACCAACTATATCACTATAACGTTTTGGTAAACGTCGACGTATATGTTGTTGATAATGATTATCATTTGAATGTTTTTTTGGTAATGATTCACATTCATCATCATCATTCCTATATATTATAATATGAATTTAGAAGTTTTTTTATTAAAGAATATATCAAATTGATTTTAACTTCGAAATTATATATGTTTGTATGAATTTTTAGAAAATATTAATATCAAAGGAAAACTAAATTTTTTGACTTGAAAACTTTGAATAGAAATAGACTTTAATTATAATGATTTATTATATAAGCATGTTATTTATATAAAATAGTGTAATCGAACTAATCTGAAACTTTTACAATAAGATATTTTCATTACGAACTGTTCCTATACAAAGTTTCATATCGAAATTTGAAAATTAATTTTTCTGTTGTTCTTGTAGTATTTATTTAGAAAAGTTCTTAGTGTAACCCATATGAGATTAAAATATGAAATACGATGTAGATGTTGTTACTAATTACAAGGAGATCGTTTTATTTTATCTATTTTGAGACACAATTTCTTCACCCTCTTTTTACTTAATCCTTTAGTAGTACAACAAAAAAAAGTAGTTCATAATATTGTAAAGAACTGTGATTGATACACAAGTCTATGAGAGTACAAATTTCTATCTTATATATACTTCAACATTTCTTTTACATCGTAGATATTCATAACTTATCTGATGAGTAAAATTTTGATTCAAAAATGATTTGATACTTGAAAAAAATCATCTCAAGATTGTATGATATTTCAACAGAGAAGCAAAACAATGAACATTTTTAAGTAGAATGATACTAATATCATTAGTTTTCTGTGACTTAGTATTAACATCTTCGATATTTTCTAAAGAACTGTCTTGCTCTTTACACTCGACAAAAACAAATTGGTAATAGAAGATATTCAATACGAACATTATTTTTTTTTGAATGACCGATTTTGTCTGACTATAGACCCAAAAAAATTTCAAAATCTGAGATGCACAGTTGCACTATGATGAGTTGAGGACCTTCATAACAATGATTCTCGTAACCAATCGAAAAAAAAATGAAAAAGCGTTTTATTCGCACCACATGTTGGTACTTCCGCCTCAGATATCTCTCGAAAAATAATACTCAGTAAGCGGTTTTTGTAATTTTTCATGCGTATCAAAATAGTTTTTCTTTTTTTTTTTTAATATTGAGCAAATAGATTCTATAGAAAAGATATGAGTCGGAAGTAAATGAACTATTGAACAGGAAGAAAATGGATTTAATGATAGAAATGATTATTGATCTCATCTTTAATCTGTTCCTACTATTTTTTTTAATAATTCTTACCTTTTAGCTAAAATACCAGAACCTCCACGACATAAACAAAAATCATAACTTGTTTTATTTTTTTGTTGTTGAAAACAAGTATTTAAAGAATCAATACTTATACAACGAGAAAAAAACCACATATTAAATATAAGAAATGAATATTTATTTTCGTTTGTTGATTGATGATATTCAATTTGAAATTCGAGAATTATAACAAATGATGTTGAATAAAGCAGAATGAGCATGTTCAAATACGAGACATACACACATATAGAATAATGGCAACGCGTCTGTCTCACCTCTTTCTCTCTCGTTCTCCTGTTTTTTGCCTTGACACTACCTATCAATAGTGATCGTATATTCACACAAAAGACAATAGGGAAGAGAATAATAATAATAAAAAAAAAAAAAAAAAAAAAGAAGAAGAAAAGATGTTTACAACACAAAAAAAAGGCGTTAAACAGCTGCGTGTCAATTACGCGGTAGTCGACTGATTGTTTGCATTTTTTGAACGTGCCTAAACGATTGCTTGTATATTCGTTCGATTGCACGCGCATAAACTTAATCCTTCTTTTCGATCTATAATCTCACTTACTCATTTTCTTTAGTTCTTTCTTTCTTTCTTTTCTTTTTTTTTTTTTCTTGTTTTATCATTTCGAATACAATGTCATTTGCTCTATACGCAAGCTTTACGTCAATAATAACTATGATAGTTTAGTACGAAACGCCCGAATACAAACATTCCACGAGAAAAAGAAATAAAATAAAGAAACATACCATCGATAAGACATTAATGTCGGAACAAGTGGTGGGACTGTAATAGGCAATCGTGCTAAAGAATTAAAACAATGTTAAGAATTAAAAAAAAACCTCAATGACATAACATACGAAAACGCATCATATATTGATATGAATATGGTATATTAATCATTGATGGTTTTTCACGTCGAAAAAAACGCAAAAAACGACGATGTCGCCAAGATGTTTTGTGTGTAGAATTTGTTGTTGACATTGATTGAGGAATTTTTTTTTTCGGAAAAAATGAAAATACTAAAAACATTATTAATTAAATATGTAAAATATAATAAAAGAAATATGTTATTAGTAAATCAATATTTTTAAGTGAACAGAAAAAAACTATTCTCGATCGAAATCAAAACAAATTTTCTTTCTTCTTTAATGAATTGTTTGCCAAAACATTTCATATTCGTATAATACAAGTCCTATGGGATAGATAGAGAATTAATTATGCTATTACCAACATTTCTTTTTTCAATTGTGTGACGACAAATTCTTTTTTTTTCAATATGATCTGTCATAACAAATGACAGGTATATTAAGACTATTATTATTTCACATCCAATATTCAACTAAAACGTCATAGAGTTTCAATCTAATAAATTCATTTTTTAGTACTATTAATATAAGTATATTTAGCGCAAGTTATCTTCTTAAACGAAAAAAAAGATCATAATCATTAGAGTAATTACTTGAACATATGTCAAGGACACTTTTTTTTTTTGGAAAACTATATTCATAGAAGAATAAGTTTACTATGTAAAATAGATAAAATAATTGTTAATAAAAGAAAACTATAAATAATTATACGTCTATAGACATTTTACTGATAAGAATTAGAATTATGAAAAGACTAACTATTTTTTCTTGAATTTTTTTTTATTCAGAAATCACAACTGTACCTCATTCAATCATATATTAAACCATTAAATTCATATGAATTATATAAGTATTCATTTTAAGTAAAGACAAAATCTAGATATGGAAAAAAATTCATTTTCTAGTTTGTAATTTTAACTTAAATAGTAATTCATCGAAATAGAAAATTATTTTTTCAATATGATCGTATCCATTTTTTCTTTTTTTTTATTTCAATCAAATACATTTACTATTCTTTTTCTAAGTGAAACATTCCATTATCTGACATTCAGTTCAACAATCTGAGAATGTATTTTATTTTTTATAATAATAAAAAACTTACTACAGAAATACAAACGAAACCAATTTCTTCTAATAATATTGACCTTGTCAACAAATATACCCTACAACTTACTAAGTTTGTTTCTCAGCTGTGACACAAGAGTGACACCTTCCATTTTATAAATACTTCCTTCTTCTTTTTTTTTTTTTATCTTACGTAATACTTCAAGAAAAAAGAAAAGAGAGCATCATTTCTTCTCTTGATCCAATGTCGCAAAGTGTCGCACATACACATACTGCTATTCACAATGAGAAAGCGAGAGAAAATGGAACTAGTAATCATTCATTGGTACTCATGCTATAATTTTACAGCTATGAAGTTGTGTATGAAATTGAATATCTTAGTTAAAATTTTGACTTCCATTGATTTATTTCTAAGAAAAAAAAAAGAAAATTTGATACCTACTTTAACTTATTATGCCATATAAGTCTTAATCAATTCTATATTAAAATAGAAGTTATATTTGATGAATTAGAACATTCAGCACTTTTTTTTTTTATTTTATTTAAAATTGAAAACAAAAAACAAAACAAAACAAAGTCTTGCAAAAATAATAGATGTATATATATATATATCAATATAATGAGAAAAATTAATCAGATGTTGTTTGACGAAAATGATTACAAATAGAATCATAAATACTTAAAGTTACAGCTGTTGATAAATAAGCTTTAATAAGACTTGGTGTAATACCTTTATATAATCCAGTAAAACCTTCATTTCGAATTATTTCTGATATACAATTTATCATACCTGAATATATACGTGTCTAAAAAATAAAGTTTTCAATATATAAAATAATTATTTATTATTAATATAAATTTATGTATTTATATACTTGTCCAAATTTTGATCGAGCTTCTTCAAATTGTACAACTTCAAGTCGTTTTTTAGTTAAATCAAATGGATAAACAACAAATTTAGCTAATACACCAGCTGCACCACCATTAAATACATGTTTTATAGAATCTATTCATATATTTCCAAAAAAACAAAAAGTACGACATAAAAATTAAATTTAATAAAATTGAATTACCAATATTTTGAATTGGTAAATGATTCCATGCTCGATTAAATAATTCATAAAAACCAAATGTTAGTGCTGAAACAGGTGCATAAAGTATAATTGCTGGTATTAAACCACGATAAAATCCATGAAAACCGTCTCGAATCCAAATAAGATTTATTGCTTGAATATATGAATGATAAATCTAAATAAAAATAGATATTTCATAAATAACAAGAATAAAATAGTCATATAGAAATGAGTTAGATCTAATTTATAGATAAATATTGTTAAAAATTACAAACTAATTATCTACAAAAATTACTTGATTTATTTGTTATTGAAAAGTCGAAAAAGTAATCTTCGACATGTTTCATAATGTGTGAGAAACAATTGCAAGATTTTCCTACTATGAACAAACATAAGACATGATCATCAAAATGTTAATATTCAGAGGTCGCAGCGGCCTATGTCTGAAAATCAGGAAAATAGGCAGGACACATTTTAGAAAAAAATCAGGAATTTCGATTAAAATCAGGACATTTTAAGTCTTATCATAGTGCTATTGTTCAGGATGAAAGCTGCACAAAAGTATGTCGATCAATGATAGTTCATTGGAATTACTATATTATATTTCGCCGAATACGTGCTTCGAGTTCTGCTTTTTTCCTTTTCGTTCGCTATCTCTAATTATGCATTGTGTTTACGTTTTCTTTTTCTCAGATACGTGGCCTACGGAAGGGGGCATCCTTCACTATTGGAGTCTTATTTGTTTCTAGTAGAAATCGCATTTTTATCAGGAAAATAGCTGTAAAAAGAAATAAGAAAAATCCGCATTTTCGCAGTGTTTAACGTTCTATAACCATCTTTTCGGCACTCAAACCATTTCCCTGCATCACGCTTCCGTCCCCATTCTGCTATTTTTCCTCTTCTTCATATCCCTGCTCTTCGCACATATAAAACCACCATGTTATAGATAAACGAATAAAAGCGTTTACAAGAATACTTTAGTAAATCGACTAAAATGTTAAAATAAGGGAATACAAGATTTAATGCAACTACCCACGGTCGTGAACTGTATGATATAAATACCGCCGAAGTACTGGTGATAATTACTAATGATAAAATAGCTGCTTTCAAAAACCAATTAATTCGAAATAATCGATTCTTAAAGTGATTATACAAGAAAAAAATGGACAGAATAAAAATTTGAGTACCATCTTCCTTTTTATAGAAAATATTCAACAAATATTTTCATAAAATTTTTAAGAAACGTTGAGTATAACAAAATAAAACATCAAAATGACGTATATGTGGTCCTATAGAGATAAATCTTGAAAAATCAGGACAAAAGCAGGTTTTTCAGTCAAAAGCAGGAAAATCAGGACACCTTTAAAAAATCAGGAAAAAATCAGGAAAGTACACACGCTGCGAGGCCTGTTAATATGATACAAAACTTTTTGTTTTCACAGATACCATAGATCATCAGGACTCAAAAGAACCGATAATAGATAAACGAAAAGAGAATAACTATCGATATATTGCAATAGAATGATCGTAAATTTACACTAACATACTAAGTATAGTTTAGAACGAGTCCTATTTAATAAGTATTCTGCTAATTTCATTTATGATCAAGTTGGTTTTATTTTTCACTTAGATCTCAAATGTGACATGCAATATAAAATAATTCAAACGAAATAAGAACTTGAACTTTGTTCAAAAACTTTATTTTATTGTAGTAGCTCAAACAAGCCATTCCCATTCATCAAAAATACATTGTAATCAAACATTTATGCATAATTCGGAAAGAGCATTTTGATATTCAATTAAAAATAAAAGCATAACCTTCTCAATACCTGTTACATTGTGGCAACAGCATGATAGAAATACAGCAAATATCATACAATGTTAATTGTACGATCTATAAAAATGTTTAGTTCAATTATTTTTAAATAGAAATTTGTAGTGAATTCAACAGTATATTTTTCTAAAGAAAAAACTTAAGTTTGTAATTTCTATTTTTTTCCCGACTTATGATCATTCAGTAGTAACAAACACTTTTCGACTCTACAATATGATTCTTTTTTCTTCTTTTAAATAATTTCGAAATTTTTTATTAGATATAAAGCAATTCGAATTGACATGGCTTGATAATACTAACTGTTATCTATGTACAAAAAAAACAAAAAGAGTGATGCGAAAGTCGATTTTCTTCTTTTTGTGATTTTTATGCAATTTCTTTTTTTTTACATGGGTAACACAAACACAACAAGATGTTACACGAAGTACTATTGATGTTATATAATATCATTTTTTTTCCTCTTTTAAATATGTACAATTTGTTTATCCACTTTGTTTTTTTTTTATAGATGTTTCATGATTGTTTATAATAATGCTATTCATATGCTATTATTTTTTTTTCTCGTTCTGCATATGAATGACAGAGAACATATGTTACTCACATTATAGAAATTGTTATTATTCATTGATCCAGAAATTAATGTTCACTACTCAGAATAAATAGATGTTTATATAAAAATAAACTTATTGAGATACATTTACATTTTTGATAATGTTTAGTTTGCTTTTATACTAAGATGATGAGCAAAAAACAAAAGTCTCATAGACAAACCTTTGGTTCGCCTTGTCCAACAAATCTTGTTCGTAGAATATCTACTGGTTGACAACTAACTACAGCTATACTAGCAGCAATTGATCCAGTAATAAAATGTGTTACTGTTTTAGCTGTTGGTGAAGATGTTGTTATAGGAAAAATTTCTCCTAATTTTTTAGTTACTTTTTCAAATGCATACATCTATAAATAATTACAAAAAAAAACACATAAGAACAAAGAAATTTTTTTATTATGTAAAATTTACTTGAGTAGAATTATAAGTTATTGAAAGAACTTGTGCTGCAATATGACCTTTCCAAAATGCTCGTATACTTTCTTCATAATGTATCAAACGAATAGTTTGAAATAGACTATAATATTTTGAACCTTGTATATGTCGAATAGGTTCAATTTGAAGCTATATACCATAAATATTATATATTTTCATTATATGAAATTCTTTATTTGTTTACTATCCTACTTGTAAACGAATTTTAACAACATCAATTGGTTGTAAAAGAAAACGTGCAATAGAACTTCCTGTCGTACTAGCAATTAAGATTTGTTTATTTGTTAAATTTTTTTTCTCTGGATCATAACCAACCATAATATATATATATATATATCTACATGAAAGATTCTCATACATAATGATAAAAGTATTTCGAATATTATCTATGAAGATTTTTTTTTTTTTTGTTAGATTTTTATGGGAGAAGAAAAAAAAATAAAAGGAAATAAAAATACAATACACAAAAAAATCAAAAGAGGATAATAAAAAAAAAGAAGCAACAAGTGTATTTAAACACCTTTATAAATAGGTTTTCGTTTTTCTTGAAAAGCTTTTAAACCTTCAATACGATCTTCAGATGTTAATACAGTATCATAACAACCTTCTTCAACATCAAGACCTGTTTGAAGATCAACTTCAAGACCTTTATTAATTGCTTGTTTTGCCATTCGAACAGCTAATGGTCCCTATTAAATCAAAAAAATAGAAAAATATTTGTAAAAAAAAAAAAACTAAACCTGTTGAACAATTTCATGTGCTATTTCAAGTGAACGTTGATATGCTGCATTTAATTGTTCATTTTGTTTTACAACTTCATTAACTAAACGAATTTCATATGCTTGTTGTCCAGTTAAAATTCGTCCTACAAATTATTTGTTTGTAAAAAAAAAAAGCTTGAAAATTTAATTAGTAAAATCAAACCTGTATAAATAAGTTCTTTAGCTTTTGATGGACCAATTAATCGAGGTAAACGTTGAGTACCACCAGCACCAGGAATAATACCAAGTTTAGTTTCTGTTAAACCAAGTTTAGCTGTATGTGCTGTAAAAATTAAAATAGTTTGATAGTATATTGAATATATTAAAAGCTTACCAGCTATACGAATGTCACATGCTAAGGCTAATTCAAGTCCACCACCAAGTGCCAAACCTTAGACGAATAAAATCATTGTTATTAAATTAAGAATGTATGATTAGAGATGAGTACTCTTGCTGTAAGCACTGAATTAGACAAGTTGAGAATTTAAAAACTCGGATGGGATTTTAACTAATATCATTTTTACTTAATTCACAAGAAGAAAGGAAAACTTAATAGGGATTAGAAATCAAATAACCGACATCATCTGGGTTAGCAGGATAATATGCGAACACTGAGCAGAGTTCGAATTAGTGGCGTAACTAGGATTTTGGCGGTGATAGGGCTTAGCGTCGCTTAAATGTCTGGCGATTGGGCTCAGGCGAATGAGATCTGTGGGATGATAGGAGACCTTGCCTGATGAAGTTGACGCCGGTGGTTGGGCGGAGCTCAACCTAGCCCTACTTTGGTTACGCCACTAGTTCGGATCCGATGCATTGGAGACGCCACCAGTCTAAAATTCATACGGCCATTGAATTGACCGATGACCAGTACTGATTTCATCTCTGCAGTGTATATTTTTATGTGAACATTCATGTCCGCTGCAGTGTGTAGACACTCTCTCAATTCAAATATTTGTAGAAGCCTATACATATCTCGTTCTGTAGTCTAAACCTTATAGTCGCTGTGGTTTTTTTTGTTTTTATTAAACAGCTTCTCTCTTCAATAGAATAAATATAAAATGATTGAAAAAATAAAAATTTATGATTCACCATCAAGTGCTGCAATGGTTGGTATTGGTAGACCGAATATTTTAGAAAATATTTCTTTAATTTTTGATACGAATGGTCCTACTTCTTCTTGAGGCATATCTAATCGTTCTTTCAAATCAGCACCTAAAAAAAAAAGAAAAGAAGAAATTTATCTATGAATTTTTCTCTTAATAAACAAAATTTACCAGCACAAAATACATTTGGAACCAAACTACGAAAAAGTACACATCGAATTTTATTATTATCTTTTACACTGTCTATTGTTGCATCCAACTAAATCAATAGACAACAAAAAAATAATAAAAATACAAAGACATTTAAAAATAATTATTTGTTTTTTCTCTAATACTTATCTACCTGACTGAGTAATTGTTTACCAAGAGCATTACGTCGTTCAGCTCTATTGAGAGCAATTTCCACAATATCTATTTACAAGAATTGATTAAAATTATAAATAAACAAAAACAAAAAAAAAAATGATATATTTCAATTTACGTTCATGATCACCAGTGAGATTATTTATTTGAAGTTCAGGTGCTGATGGACCTATTTCAGTGTTAGATTCTGTATTATTTTCTTTCTTTGTAGATAAATATCGATGATGAGAAGAAAAAATATATGTTTGCATTCGACATATTGTTGTTGAATGAAAAATATATTTTAAAGATTTCATCTGAAATAATAATAATATAATTTGATACAAGAAACAAAAAAAAAGAAACAATAGTTATAAATAAATAGAGTAGTTTATCAATTTTTTGAAATCTATTTTTAATCATTTCGATCAGCTAAATCAAATTGACCAAAATATCGACCGATTATACATATAAATAAATCACAGATCTTTATTAAAGTATCATCAACAGGATAATCATTATCATTTGGATTCTAAAAGATACAAAAAGAAAAACATCAGGAAATCAATTAGATATTTTACTATTGTATTGTTGAAGGCTAAGAAGAACAATGGTAAAAAAAAACAACCTGTATCCCAATATATATGAAATAAGACAATCTGATAAGAATGTGTACTATGCATTTTATCTATTGTTCATTTCAGAGTTAATAGCCCTTCCTTTGGCAATTCTAGCGCACTCCTGAAAATCAATAAATTAATATCATAACCATGAGAAACATGCTGTTTTTCTTAAAATTTTATATAAAACCTATTGAAAAGTAGCTAGAAAAAAAAATCTTTCTATATATAATTCGATGCATCTTCATCTTCTCTATTCAACGGTGAAAACCACAGATCTCTATCTCATTTCTATCAAAAATTCCCCACGAACATTTACTTACTAATAATTTCGTTCGTATTTGTTTCCATGCTATACATGTTTGTCGTATCGTATACATAACATCTTCATCGATAGGTTTTTCAATAGATACTAATGTAGCATATATATACAAAGCCTTCAATACAAAAACAAACAAAAAATCAATCAATTTGAGAAAAATGAAAGATTATACTAAATGAAGTGAATATCCACATTGTTTAAGCCAATCAATTTCATATTGTAATAATTCATGAAAGTGGAGGTAAAAAAAAAAAGTTTTATTCGAAAATAATTTTTATATAAAAAAAAAAAAAAAATTTAAACTTGAGTTAAACTAATCATTTTTGTCATTGTTGGAAGTGGATTTTGTATTTGTAATTGTTCATCAATTTCTAATGATGATAATGGAGATTGAAATGGAATATCATTACCAAAACAAAATTTCCAATAATCATTTATATTTTTTAATTTTACAATACGATATTTTTTATTTATTATTCGTAATTGATCACGCATTTGAAAAAAATCATTACGTACATTAGAAAATGCAAGACATTGTTCATTTTGCCAATCATTTGATATAATATGTTTTATTGGTACATCTGGAATAGTATTTGTTGACTAAATATAAATATATATATATATCAAATAATTTTTTCAAATAAAATCATACTGAAAATAATTTAAGCCAAGCATGTTTTTTAGATTTTGATGATGTTGTTAAATTTTGATTTGTTTTAGTTGCTGTTTGAAAATTAGGTAATTTTGAAGCTTCAAAACTAAAATGAAAGAATATAATTTATTGCATGATATTTTAGATTTCGACAAGTGAAATTTCTCTATTTGATTTAGAATTTTTTTTTTTTATAAAAAATTTTCAACAAAAATATTATTCTAATAACATTTTAAGATTAATCATATAAATCGATTATATTTAAAATTTTATTGAGTTTTATATTAATCATTTTCCAATGCATTTCAAAAACAAAAACTTAATTACTTAAATATTTTAACATTATTTGTTACTAGATACAATAAAGTACAGAGATGTGTACCGCACCTAAAAAGCAAGGCACGAAGGACGACGGTAATCATCTCTGGAATTCATTTTCGATGAGTATTGCAGCCGTGCTGAAGAATTATTTTTTCTTATCCTCATATTTGTGGCCTTAAAAACAGAATTTTAAGGACCTACATGATGTTCATAGTAGGGAACTGCAAAATGATCCCGGTCAGTTTTTTATGCAATATATTTTCATGTTTATCAGTGGCGTAGCCAGGAATTTTTGAGTCATGGGCAATTCATCAGCCGAACTATTTTGAGTTACGGGCGGCTAAGGACAACCGTTATGATTTCAGAAATATCTATGGGCAATTGCCCAATGATCCTACCCCTGACTACCCACTGATGTTTATTATTTTGACATGATTAAAGATCTGTAGATCAAATATTTTTATTTTCTATTTCTATAAAAGTCTTTATTGATTACGAGTCTGTTTGCAAGAATTCAAATTTTCCAATTGCACAGGCTTTTGAATACATATAAAACAACCAACGTAACACTATATACGTAAATTTAATTCGTTCATTCTTTGATCATTCCTTTATTTAAGTCTTATCAGAATCTGATAAATACACAGATTGTAAAAAAAAAAGTTGCTCGATATTTTAGAAATAAAGCCATTGTCAAAGATCGGAACTAAAAAAAAAGCGATTTTGCAGATTCATAGTTGTAAATTTGTTATGTATGTATTGTATTACAATGACTCTTACTGAAGTTCGAAAGTAACGCAGCAATCAATAAGCATTCACATATACTTCTAAATAATCTATTCATCTAATATTATGTACTTATAGCAGTATGATGAATCTAGCTGTGGTCTATGCAAATCTTAAATAATCGCGTTATGATGAAATTCCTTCTTGTAATTTCGAGCATTTGATATACATTCTTTTTCCAAAACAGATTCATAATTTTATAATAATTTCTCTTAAAAAAACAATCTCAAACAATATAGAACTTGAAATATTAAATACAATAACATTTTAATATATCAAATTATTAATAAAATAATAATCATGCAATTCATTTCGATTTATTTTTTTGTTAAAATCGAAAAAAAAGAAAATCATTGATCGTACCGAACCTGTCTCAAATATTCTTCTCCAGTTGTTGGCATTTTGTTCATATCAATCATATCATTGTTATCATCTATTGTAGGTAAAACTTGTTTAGATAAACTATCATCATTATCATCCGATGAATCCGTATTTTCAAACATCTTTAACAAAAAAAAAACAAGAAGGACAGAGACAGAATTCTAAAGAATTGGTTTTTTTTTGTCTTCTTTCTATACGTAATACACGATTGAACAAAAAAAAAAAAAAAAAAAACTATGATCTGAACGTTGTTAACAACAAAAAAGAAAAAATTAACCTAGAGAAATATATATAGAAAAGATGAATAAATTCTTTTCTGCATAGATAAAATGTTTATTAATATTAAATTAAAGTTTATGTACGTTCTTTGCCAAGTTTTTCATATGCATCATTACGTTCTGTTTCATTATCAAATCGAAGTAATATCATAACAAATTCACCTTCTGTTATTTCACTCATACCTGGATTAAGTTTACATATAAATGTAAGATCTTTTGTTGAATTTTTTTTTATTTCAATTAATTTTGACCATAAAATATTTAAATATAAACGACCTAGATTAAAGATATAAAATTTATGTGTATGTATGTTTTTTTTTTTGTTTTCTTTACCAAGAGAATCATCTGATCGAATAATTAATTGACGTTTATCATTTATTTCTTTAAGTATAACTTGTACAGGACCACGTTTTATTAATTTACCATTTTTATTTACTCCCATTCGACATCTAAGATAGAAAGAAAAAAGTTATGTTTAAAATCAATGTTTTATCCAGAGGGGTGCTCGGCGCCTCCCCGAAAATTGAATTCGCCGTGTTAATCGTGCTATGAATACATGGCTTGCCCCCCCCCCCCCCTCGGAAATTTAAATCGCCCCTCCGGAGAAAAAATTCTAAAATATCCATTGAGTCATAGTCGAAATATCAAAATAGGTATAATTTATTGACTCAATATCTATTCTTGAAAAAAAGAATTTTACTAACTGATGAGTCATTTTATTACGTCTTTTTTCTTTCGTATACGTTTGTCAATGCACAAGACTAATCATTATGATTTAACCCTCCCCCTTCGGAAACGGCAATTTCTGATAGTCCTTGTAATGAATTACAATCTAGCATAATTTGTTTTGCCAAAACGTGTATATTGATCTTTTTTTTCTCTGAAGATGTGTGCTACTGATACATAAAAGGGTGTTGTTTTATAATAACTGAGAATACAGTGTTAATGATATTTTTTATACTTTTGTTTGACCGTGAGAGATCTGAAATTTTTGTGACATATATCACTAATCAAGATTTTTTTAGTTCTGAAAGTTTCAGCTGACTAATGATAAAATACATAAGTTTTTGCTTTCGATTCTTGCCTCATTTTTCAGCAAAAAAACCAATACTTTATCATTAGTCATAGTTATAGAGATGAAACTTTTCGAACTAAAAGATTTTGATTAGTTATATATGTCATAAAAATTTTAGGGTCACGCGATCAAACAAAAGAATGAAAAAGTTGATAAAAACATATATGACATGAAGTGACATCTATGTATAAAGAATCATGACTACAATTTAGGCATGATATGAATCTCTAACCATATTATTGTAATTCATAGTAGACAGGTAGGACTAGATCGTCCCAGGATTCGATTTTTGAATTTCTCTTTTGGTGAAATAAAAATAGAACATTTATATGATTTATTGACATCTCTCAATCTTATACACAAGGTCGAACATTATAAATAGTGCCGAATAAGGGTATGAGCGATTCTCGGTTCGATATAAACCATCAAAAAGTGACTAAATTTCAATGCTTTAGTTTTTTATTTATAAATTCTTTTTTTCATTTGAATATAAAATTCATTATTCTTAAATTAGCTAAACAGATCTAATGCACAGTTTATAACATAGTCTTGAAGTATGACATTTTCGCTTTTTTCTCCTCTTGGTTAATACACTTTAAAATTTATTTCTTATTTTTGTTTTAATTATAAATCTTTCTATTGAATATCTTACCTGTATGTTAATTTAGCATCTGCTTCATGTTCAACTTTTTCTGGTTCGGGTGGTTCATTTGGTTCTAAGAAAAAACAAAACAAGCTTCTAATATATCTTTCTTTTTCTTTTGATATTATTTTTTACCATTTTCATTATCTTCTGTTGTTCCTGGTTGTTCTCCACTTACTGATGGTGTTGATATAAATGTAAATTTTGGTGGTGTAAAACTTATTGAAGATGTTGAAGCAGTTGTTGATTTTTCTATACTTATTGGATTAATAAAATTAATCGGAGGAAATGTTGACTTCAAAAAAACAAAAAGGAAAAGAAGTCATAATAATAATATAAAAAACAATAGTTTTTATTTTACTGTTCCCAATCCTGTATTTGGTAGATTAAAAGAAAATGGTGATGTATTTGTTGTTTTTTCTGGTGTTGTAGCTACTTTAAAATTAAAACCAGTTGCTGATGTTGATTCATTAACCATTGTTGTTGTTGTTATTGGTTTCGTAAAATTAAATGATGGTATTGATGAATTTATTGTTGTTGTAGGAGGAGGACGAAGTTGAACTGATGTTGTAGTTAATTGACCAGAACTAATAGTTTTATTTGTAATTGAATCATTCGATGATATTTCAATAATATTTTTATCAAATATACGATCAAAATCATGTCGTGCAAGTGCTTCATAAATATCAATTGTATCTGGTAAACATTTAACTATATCTAAAAAAAAGAAAAGAAAAATTTTATGCTTTTTTTTTCAACATTTCAATAATTGTATACGATATATATATTTAACCTGAACGAGTTTGTTTAAGTCTTGTTACAAGCCATGGTGAATATTTAAGTAAATCATCTTCATAATTAAAATATTGACGAACATAATCAAGACAATTTCCAACAAGTACACTATAAGGTTCATTAGTTATTTGTGTTGATATAGATGAAAGAAATTGTCGATTTAATTCACGTAAACGTTCAGGATATATTTCAATTGTTTTTTTATGAAAATCATAGACTTTCTAGAGAGAGAAAAAAAATTTGTTTTTTTTTTGTTTTGTTTTCTAAATTAATTAATAACCTGTGATTCTAATTGATGTTGTTGTTTATCTTGTAAATCATTATTATTATTATCATCATCATCATCCTCAGGATTTGGATCATTTTTCTTTAATAAAATAAATATAAGAATTATTATGAAATATTATTATTATTATTGATGATTAATTTACCTTTCGTTTTGACATGATTATTAATTTTAAATTATTCAAATCTGATAGTAAAAGTTTAAACCGCAAAGAAAGGTTATTGTTCTCATCATTGATAGTAGCGACAATATAAAGAAAAGAATATTTTTTTTAAGACATAAAAATAAAATATATATATTTAGCATAAAAAAAACAATTTATTCAATATTTATGTTCGTAGATATAATAAATTAATTACAGAGATATTTGAAGATGTCGTTAATATCTCAAAAATAATTTACCAATCAAAATTTAATAGTATAACATCCATTACAATTGACATAGTAATCGAAAAGATGTGTTAAAATAATGCAGTTTGTCGCTACTTGTTTCGACATCTTTATTCTCTCGAACAAACATCTCATTGAATCATCCGATAGTCGTTGTCATCAAATTTTTGTATTTGTACTCGTGTCAGTTTTTTTTTCTTTTTTAAATATTAGTACATTTCTTTTCAGATCAACCAGTCGATTCAATCGTCTTTTTTTTTTTTTCATAAAAAAAGCTTTTAATCATGGATGAAGAATATGATGTTATATTGTTAGGTACCGGTTTAAAGGTATAGAAAAAAAAAAAAGCATAAACTAACAAAATCGAATTATTTTATTCTAAAAATATCTTTGTATAGGAATGTGTATTAGCCGGTTTACTTGGTGTTGCTGGAAAAAAAATTTTACATATGGATCGAAATAAATATTATGGTGGCGAATCAGCATCAATGACACCATTAGAAGATGTAAATACATTATTCTTTTTTTTTTTATATGAATATTTTTTTTGTTTTTTAAATATTATTTTAGCTTTATACAAAATTTAATTTACCACCACCACCATCTGATACAGGACGTGGTCGTGATTGGAATGTTGATTTAATTCCAAAATTTCTTATGGCTAATGGTAAAAGAAAAAAAATATATATATATATATGTTCTATTAAATATGATATTATAGGTCTTCTTGTTAAATTATTAATTCATACGGGTGTAACTCGTTATCTTGAATTTAAATGTATTGAAGGTAGTTATGTATACAAAGGTCAAAAAATTTATAAAGTACCAGCAGATGAAAAAGAAGCACTTTCATCATGTAAGCAACACAAAAAAAAAACAAACAAAAGGAAATGATCTTAGTTTTTTTTGTTTTTCTTTAAGCATTAATGGGACTTTTTGAAAAACGACGTTTTCGTAATTTACTTGGTTGGGTTAATGATTATGATGAAAATGATCCTAAAACATATAAAGATGCTCCACCAAATACACGTACAATTGATGCATTTAAAAAATATGATCTTAGTCAAGATACAATTGATTTTACTGGTCATGCTTTAGCACTTCATAGTGATGATGAGTAAATTTTTTAGAATATTTTATTAAAAAAAATAAAATTTTTTTTTTTTTGTGCTTAGTTATTTAGAAAAACCTGTTTTAGAATCAATTAAAAGAATTAAACTTTACAGTGAATCATTAGCACGTTACGGTAAATCACCTTATCTTTATCCACTCTATGGTCTTGGTGAATTACCACAAGGTTTTGCACGGTATGTATTGATTTGAAAAGTGTTTTAAATCATCCACAGATCGAAAAATCCAGTGACCCGGATTTCATCGGAGCCCGATGAAAACCGATAGAATCTAGTCAGAACTTAGCCGTATCTAGTCGAATTTTTTACCGGAATCCGGGTCGCTGGATTCCCGTTGACTTCCGATAGAATCCGATGGCTTGGCTTCGTCCTGGATAAGTAAAGTTTTTGCAATAGAAAAACTTTGCGAAAAATAGTTCATTGAACAACTGAAAATTTTCTATAGATCTTCATTCTAGATACTTGATTAAATTGTTCTTTGAAAGAACATGTCAAGATATAGTGTCATTCTTTTTGAATTCTTATTCTAATTGTATAATTACTCTTTTATATAATAATAAGAAAGTTTATTTCGAGTAACGGACTTTGTCATATCCTGTATCTTAAGATGTTCTTTCAAATAAAAGAAGCAATTAGTTACAATAAAGGTCCTTTGAGAATTTTGAAAAGATATTTCTGAAAAACAGCATATTTTTCTAAAGCAAATGATAATAAAAATCATCGTAGAACAAAGAAAAAGTTGGCGACTAAATAAATGATGTTATGAAAGTTCTTGGATACTATCTTCTATAAAATACTAGAATCATTATGACCTTAATTTTCGCCTTCGCTTTTCCTAGATGCGCTGACAGATCGGGCTGAGCATTTTCTTTTTTATTAAAAAAAGCAAAAATATCAAAGGTTTCATTAAAAAAAACCACATATTTTTCTTTTACAAAAAGCTATGTAAAAAAATTTTGAGCTCAGTCAAACGTTCTAGATCGAAGAAATGAAGATATTTCTCATCAAAAAAAAAATAAACACTACAGTGTTTATTATGTAAGAATAAATATAAGTTTCAAGGTTATTTTTAATCCTCGAACGACATCTATGTAGGTCAGGACACGAAAACTTTCTGTATCTATCCATGTCGTCATTTTTTTGTCAAAGCCGAAGGTTTAGGGAAAAACCGCCGGTTGAAATGATTTACCATCTTTTAAGCTCTTATTCGTAAATATTTTTAATAAAACCATTTTATTTACCTATCTTTGAAATATCGATATTTATTCAAAAAAAATCGAGATACAACACTCTCCACACGAATTGATGTAATTAATAGGGCACATCAAAGAGTGTGAGTGCCGCGGTGTCGTTCTTCTGCAGCTATACTCGTTGACAAATATAAGAGGGACGTGATTTTGATCAAAATCTGACATTTTTCTAAGAATTTAAAAAAAATTTATACATTGGGGTTTGTAAAAAATTTAAGCATAGAAACCGCCGGTTTGAAGCACATGGGTAATAACCCAGGTCGATCATTCCGACCGTCGGAAACGGCATCTTATCTGATCTGAAACGGCTATAAAACGGTGAATTACTGCTTTAATTTTGACCTTATTTCGCCGTAATCCGTCAGACCGTTTTACGAGTCGTTTTTATCGGTAGAAAACGGCCATCGTTTTCCTTTGGTTTTGCTTCCGTAATCTGGTATGACGGATTACGGCGTCGTTTTTCGACATTTTACATCGTTATTACGCCGTTTTATAGGATCAGCGATTGTATGCATTATCAAGTTCTATTTCATGCTACTGAAAAATATCTATATAGAATGTCTTTATTAAATAAATAATATTTTCTAGTCTGAGTGCTATTTATGGTGGAACATATATGCTTGATAAACCAGTTGATGAAATTGTCTATGAAAATGGTGTTGTTGTTGGTGTTCGATCAGATGATCAAATAGCTCGTTGTAAAAGTGTTATATGTGATCCATCATATGCATCAAATAAAGTTAAAATAGTTGGTCAAGTTATTCGAGCTATTTGTCTTTTACGACATCCTGTTAATGTTGGATCGAGTACAGCACCAGGTTCAATTCAAATAATTATACCACAAAAACAAGTTCAACGTCATAATGGTAAAAAAAAAAAAGAAAAATTAAATAAATTTTCATTTATTGAATATTTCTTTTTAGATATTTATGTTTGTTGTATGGGTCAAACAAATATGGTTACACCAAAAGATTGGTATGTGGCATTAGTTAGTACAACAGTTGAAACAGATAATCCTGAAAATGAAATTAGACCTGGTCTTGCTTTACTTGAACCAATTTATCAAAAATTTGTTACTGTTGCTGATTTATATGAACCAATTGATGATGGAACAACAAGCAAAGTAAAAAGAAAAATGATTTGTTTTTACTCTAATCAAATCTGATTTTTTTTTGTTTGTTTGTTCAGCTTTTTATTACAAGTTCATATGATGCAACAACACATTTCGAATCAACTTGTCTTGATATTCTTGATGTTTATCGTCGTTATATGGGTGAACCATTTGATTTTAGTAAAGTTACACGTGGTTTAGATGTTGATGACAATCAAGATGGAGCACATTAAATCTTTTTTTGGTTTTTTGTTTTTTGTTCGATTTGTATTGACAATAACATCGTTTCATATTCTCTTAATGTTGTTCTTTGCTTTCTTTTTTTTTTTATCAATGTTATTATATACATATACATTAGATCATATTTTAATTCTTGTGATTAGCATTCCATATAAGATTCTAAAAAATGTTTCTTTTTCTGTATTAGATGAATTTCATTATGGTTGCGCACCATTGCATTTGACTGAAATACGTTTTCTTTTTTTTTTTATTATTATTATCATAATTTCATGAGAATTGATGTTCGTTAAGAAACAAAAAGAATTGTGTCACATATTTGTTCATCTTTTTATTTGTAATCAATGTATTTGTCTGTTCAATGTATTTGAGGGTGGAATAAAATTCGCTTAGATTGAAAAGAATCAATATGATATGAAATATTATGAAAAGATCTTTTTTTTAAATAGCAATATATTTGATAAAATCTTTGTTGTAGTATTAATTACAGAAAAAAAAGACTCTCTGTCTCTGCACTATTTTTTTTTGAAATTCAGAAACGTTTTTATGATAAAATAGCGCATTAGTGTGGGTGTGGGTGTGTGAGTATGAGTGTCGGTGTGGTTGTGGCTGTGGCAGTGGGTATAGTTGTGTGGAAGTGGGTGTCTTTCCTTCACGCGCACCCTAGCAGGGTACCCGCCGAAGCACCACATAAGTACTTTAAATAGCCTAAAAGTACTTCAGTACCCAAAGGTTCCTGTGACATACTGGTAACAGAATGTTTTTTCGGGTACCCTTAACTCAGTGCATTCTTTAGTGGAACGTCTGTGCTCAGTACAATGAAGAGTAATGTGCGATTTTGATTTATTCACGTCTTGGTGTGCAGGGGAATGAACGTCATATCCTTTTAAGACATCGATCATCAATATATTGGCTGGTTAACACAACAGCCAATCTATGATTCTCATATGTGTATTGTGAAGATGACAAGCGAAAGGGTGATTCAACAAAAGATGAACTTCACAGTTGGTTACAAGATCCATTGTCAGATATATGTCCATCAGTTCAGTTCTTTCGTTGGCATCATACTGTTTGACTGACAGTGCATAAACAAAAGCTCTGATTGACAACATCAAGAGAGATAATCAATGAACCATTCTTTTGATTTCATCAAATATCATTTCAGATTCATCACTCAGTTCGTCGTCGTTCTATATTTTGGATGATTGATGACGCCAACGTTTTTAAGGCTGCTTGTGTACGAAATCGAATGTTGATAGGATGCATTGGATTTCAATGAAACTTCCAATCGATATTATACGTCAAAGAGTCAAGTTATTTAACTTCAGCTTCACTTCACCTGAGTGTGGACATTGTTCTGTCGCTTTTGTCAGTTGGAAAAAACCAACTGCTGATACCCAGTAAACTGCATCATTCGTCACTTGTTTATCAGAGGAAGTATTCACAACAACAGGAGTTGCTTTGTCTTTTCTGATGATTCATGTGATACACTTATTGAAACCACGAACAGAACTTTTTTTCTCTAGATCTTGTAGAACATGACTGTAAATTAGTATTGAAGTTTAGAGAAAGAAGAGTGAACTCGTGTCACTTCTTTTGTTTTTGTCTATTTCGGTCAAGATATGGGTCACAATGTAGAGTGTGGGTTTGAATACTGTTGAAGAGAGGATCCACACCCATACCCCACAAAAGCAAGACGGTTGAATGAGATTATCGGCAAGATGAACCGCTTGTTCAACTGATGATCGAGCTTGTTTAAATCAATTCACTTAAACAATGCAATATCAATCGAAAGACTCGTCAATGAACGCAGTTCTATTGTGACAGAAAGAGAGAAATATATTTGTGAGATTCGCATATACTTGAAGGTAGACGAAGAAAGATACGACGATAACGTCAGATAATTTCTCCTTCATTCTTTCTTACAAGAGATGTCACACAGAGTATTTCGCTATATTCGAATGCACTTCCGCCCATCACTACTAATCATCGATCGAGAATGGGAGAAAAAGTATTAATCTTGAATAAAAAAAACTCTTTTCTTCGATGACAATCATCATATGTGCCCTATGCAATCAGATCAAACTGTAACCTAAAAGCCTGTCTGCTATTTTTTAAGCTCTTCTAATTTTGAAATGAAAATAAAACCATTTTTATTCATTTTAATCATCACTTCTCAGTATCATGTTTCCAGTTAGATTCACTGACCGTTTGACAATGTATTAAAAATTAATTCTCGTAAACGATGGATCTGATCTTGAGAGTTATATTATATTGATACATAATACCACAATCAATCAATGTCCAACGTAAATGAGTAAAAGGGATGCGAAGGATATCTTCATCGAAATGAAAAGGTTTTTAGTTACCATGTCTCCAAGCTTGAGCGGATTTCTCATGGAGTTCGAAGCGCCGACAACATCCATATATTTCGACTAATATATGCTTCACGAACAACAACTGATCGACTTCCAAAACGACAAGGTTATTCAAATAAACTGCCATTTAATCTGTATACTTTGAGCTGCCAGAACGTGAAGACACTCATGTCTATGAGAAAAACTCGCTTACATCATATTTAGCAATCGTTCTATTATCAGAGCCATGTTTAATTGAATTCAATGGTAAATAATTAAAATATGGATATACTTAGATTGAGAGTGAACTAGGCATCAGTTGATATGCAAGACTACGGCGGTAATTGTCGAGTTATGAATACAATCTTGTCATATCGTGATGTGGCTGTTGAGACTTGGCACTGTCGACTGTTGGTTTATCGCATCAGGTTATTTTTGGATACTCAAAGAAAAAGAGAAGTCGCACGTAGTTCTACAGTATTTCTCCGTTCTGCTTCTTTTCTAATAATGGGTTTTTTTCTGTTACGTATTATCACACTGATATCTCATTCAAAATCGGCAAAAGCCAAGCAACAATGGTTGATAACAAACTTACGTCAGTTTAGTTTCCAATATTGTTTATAGGTCATTTTTTGCTCAAGTTTTTCCCCAGTTTGATGCTGAATTTTGATGAGTTATTCAAACTAGGAAAAAACTGCGAGAAATTGATGAAGAATATTAGTAGTATATATAGATATCTAGTCAATACATCTTCTCACTCACAGCAAAAGACAACCAAAATAGTCAACAGATCAATCGTCAACAAGATGTATTCACATTACAAAGCAGTAGCTTTACTTTTCCTCCTATATTCAATCTCTCTAGCGAATGGCCTCTTCGTATCATGTGCTGCTTGCTGCACTGCTTGTTGTGGTGCTGAAGGTGCATTCATTCCCATAATCGGTTGGAGTGCAATACCTGCGTGCGTAACGTCTTGCATGGCATCTTTAGGTGTTGTTGGTACTTGTCAAGTATGCGTGCCAATATGTACCCTTCCAATACCATAATCATATTTACAATCATTATGGAGTTAGAAAAACGAATCCTCATCATCATCACAATAAAATACGCAAGACATTCATTATGTCTACATTTTTCTTGGTATACTTCCTTGCTATTGTTTCTATCGATTTTGTTTTTGATATCAAAATAAAAGTCAATATCACAAATTATATGTCAAAAACAGCACAAACACTGTTCCTTGAAAAGCATGATATCAATCGAATTCTCTTCTAAAACTGTCAGCGCTTAACAACACCGATCGTTTTGAAATTAGTCGAGGGTGAATGTGAGTGTGGGTGTAGATGTGGTGGTGTATGCATATAGCTGTGGGTGATGTGGGTGTGGATCAAGAGAAGATTCACACCCACGCCCAACTCAACAGAACTCCCAGATACCTTTGCCATGAGGCATTGAGACTTATCGAGTATGGGTGTCGATGACAAGATAATCCACACCCACACCCAACCGAATGCGTATGCTACCGACTGCAGAAATGCTCTGGTTTGCAAGGCATTAATATTTTAAAAATGAAAAGACCCTACGTTCGGACATTTTTAAACACTGGGAAATCGTCGAAAAAAAATTTTTTAATAGGTTTTCTTCAAAATATGACTAATAAAAACTATTTACATGTTGTTTAATATCGATGAAGATGTGTTTTTTATTCTAAAGCATTGAATGCAAATCACTATCATACAATATTGTTTTTTAAAAAGATTCTTGTATGGTCTTTTTTGAATTGTATGATAATTAAAGATGTGAGGGACCAAGGCCGAAAACATGATTGAGACTACGAGAAGAATAGTTGTTCAATCAGAACACAATTGGAGAGTGTTTTTTTTAGATGTAATACAAATAAATTCTGATATAGGTTTCTCTAGAATGGAATCAAGACTAGATTAAATGTATTTCTGCCATAAACGGCACCCCTAGAAAAGAATTTCCCAGAACTGGAACCAAAATATTTTGAATTCATACATCTCTCGCTATGATATATGGAAGAAAATATCAGTCAAACAATTTAACTTAATTTTAATAAATTTATTTTCATAAAACGACTAAAGACAAAAAAAGTAAAACATCGACTATCATCATCATTATCGAAATTTAAAGTCACATATTTACATCCAATGGCTTCTTTTTTCTTTTCATGTCGAACTATGCGAAAATTTTTTTCACATCAAATAAATAAGAAATACAATAAACGCAAAGAGTATCAACACCAAGAACATTGAATGAGATTGCTTGAAGAATAAAATAAACAAAATTTCTTCTTTTTTTTTGTGTGTGTGTGTAAACCTATTGAAGAGAGTCATGATGACAATGATGAAAATGAACATTATCTAAGAATGGATGACGCATAAGATCTATTGCTGTTGGTCGTTGATGATAATCTTTTGTTAAACATGTATCAATAAATTCTCTCGCTAAATGAGATACATTTTCTGGTAATTTATATCTAGAATTATTAAATAAATTTATATGATAGAATTTATTTTCTTTTTGTTTTTTGCTTTTATTTACTCAGGTTTTTCACAAGTAGCTATATGAAATATAGCTGCAATTGGTTGTAAATTTTGCCATGGAGGACCAGTAGTTAGCACTAAAAAAATTTTAATATATAATATATCTATCGAAATAAATTCGATTTTCACTTACTTTCAACTATTGTACAACCGAGACTCCTTAAATAAATAAATAAAGCAATACATATTTCTTTTTAATCAATTTAAATTTCTTACCAAATATCTGCTTTACGTCCAAAAATACTTCCGCGAATTATTTCTGGTGCTGTCCAATGAGCTGTCCCTATAGAAATAATTCGAAATCCTTAATACAAATCTTGATCAAATTTTCTATATTTCTCTATCGATATCTACACAAATTGTATATATATATATATACACACACACACACTACGACAAATATACATAAAACAAATAGCAATTCAAAATGAGATAATTATTTTTTTTTTAAAGTGACAACAATTTCTACTCAACTTATACATTATTTGTATTTGTATATTAATTATCTTAAATATAAGACAAAAAAAATTTCGTTTATCTATTTAAATCTATCTTACCAATAGTTCCTGAATCTGGTTGATTTTGATTGGTAATAGCAATAAGTCGTCTTGATGTACCAAAATCACTTAATTTAATATTACCTGATATATCTCTTAAAATATTAGCACCTTAAATAATAAAAAAAATTTTTATTCATTTATTTAAATATAACTAATATTTAATTACATTTAATATCACGATGAACAAAATGATTTTCATGTAAATATATAAGACCTTCAAGTATTTGTTTTGTATATTTTTTTGTTAATTGTTCTGTTAATGCACCATAATTTAATATTTGTTCACGTACAGATCCACCTGCCATAAATTCCATAAATATTTGGAAATAATCATCTGTTTGTAATGCACCATGATAACGAACAATACGTTCATGATCAAGTTGTTTATATATATTGATTTCACATTCAAGAATTTTTACTTCCTTTATATATGAATAGAAAAGAAATACAAAACAAAAACTGTTGTTTTTTTTTTTCTTATATTTTAAAATAGAATTCATTTACTTTTGTAGTTTCAGAATTAAGTCCACGAATAGAAATTTGTTTTATTGCTAATTCACTACCAGTATCAACATCATAACAAAGAAAAACTCGGCCAAACGCACCTAGGAAATAAAAAAAAACAAAGAATTTTATTATAAAATTTCTATTGAGATTAAGCTTTCGTATGTTCATATCTTTAGTTAAACTATGAATATTAATTAAAATCAAAAATTAATGATTTGTATTATTTCATTATTTTTATATTTTACCTTGTCCTAATTGTCGACCTAATTTCCAATTTGTCGGTGTTTGTGGAGCTAGCAAAAAAAAAAAAAAACAATTAATTATTTAAAAATCTCTATTTATTCTTTTGATATAATTCTATTACATTTATATTGTTGACCAGAACAAGAACATTGTGTACGTAAAGATTCACATAAATTTGTTTGAGATGAACTACTACTTGAATTTATTCCACTACCACTACTTGTATTCGATGATGATGCTCGAAGTCTAACAAAAGATGTATCTATGAAATACGAAAGAATATTAATATATATACATATTTGAATTTGAAATAAATAAAAAAGAAAATTACTTCGTAAACGTCGTCTTGAATTATGTTCACTTCCACTTGATTCTCGACTAGTAACAGATGAACCACCACTTGAATATGTATCATCACTCTATTATAGAAAAAAAAAAACAATACAAAAAAAAACAAAACAAAAAAAAAGAAAAACCTAACTGATTCTGGAATAAAAATTCCTCCATCTTTTGGTATTGTTGTTGTACGATATTTTTGTGATGTAATTGTACCTGGTGGTGGTGAATCAAGACTAGTATCATCAAATTCAATAGTTTGTCCATCATCAGATATTGAACTTGAATCATCATAATTATTCATTGATATTATTTGAGATATTATATGAGATTTTTTTCTTATTAAAAGAAAATTAAGTTTATTTGAACCATTTATTTCACTTATAGCAAGTACTTTATTTAAATCTTCATCATTTGTTATTGATAAACGTAATATATTATCACGTGAAAATAAACATTGAATTAAATCAATTGATAATAATATACGATGACCAAATAATTTTTTAATACATTGAAGTAAATCAGAATATGTAAATGATTTTGATAAACAACATGCACGAATTTGACCATCAAATTCAAATTTTAATGTCTAAAATTCGAAATTTATTTTATATTATATTTAAAAAATTACAATTATAAATACTTTTATTTGTTCTTGTGGTTTTTTACGTTGTATTGCTTGTTGTAGATTAGCTTCAATTGTTGCCAATACATCTAATTGATTTGCCATAATGAATAATTATTATCTTATATCATCTAGAATGTGTTGACAACATATTCAAAATATCAACCAAAAACAGAAAAAACAATATATAAGTACACAAAAAAAAAAGTACAAATGGAAGATGCGTCTAACGTTCCAGCTGTTGATCATAATAGAGAAAGAAAAAAAAAGTAGAATCTCAATTCTACAAGCTGATGCAAACATACAACTAAAAAGACAGAGGTCAAAAATAGAAACCAAGATTCGTCTATCGTTATGTTTGATAGTCAATCAATCGAACCGAGAGAGGAGAAGAAAAAAAGAAAACATACTTTCATCAAACAATATTCAAATCTGAATATATAAAAAAATATTGTTTTATTGATTCACAAAAATAAAAAAAAAAAAAAGAAGACAGCGTCAAACTTTTACACGTTGAAAATGTCGTTGTTACTGTCGACGACTTAACAAAAAAAGACAATAGAACGCAAAAAGACTTAAATAAATGAAAATTATTCACATGAATTTCATGTTTTTTTCTGTATTCTTTCAATTTTCAGTGTCAATAAAACATTCATTCTTCAAACTATACAAAAAAAAAAAAGAAACAAACGACTTTTTTTTAATGTGTATACTTGGCTGAAAATTCATTCAACACATAGAGAATTCCATTTGAAAAAATATCAAAATACTTTGAATGAACAGTGTTTTTGTATTACAAAATGACCTGACTATAGAACACAAAAAAACAATTCTTAATGTTGATGTATAATTTAAAGTAAAATGCCTGGTAATCAAATATGAGTCTGTCTGGTACAGGTAAACTTTTGCATCTGTTTATTATGTCTAAATGTAAAACGGAAAAAACAAATATATACGAAAACATCTCTTAAGTAGAATGAAAATGAAAGAAAACTTGGTAAGAATATGAATGAATTAAAAATATTAATAAGAAAAAAATTATAATTCAACTAATAATATACAAATATGGAAAAATAATAAAAAATTGGTTCTTTTTTTTTTGTAACTATTTTTACATTTTTAAATTAAATCAATGACACATCATTGTTGCACTAAGTTTTTTTTTTGATGAGATCTTGAAAATTGTGCATTCTAATTTTTATTTAATTTTCAAAATTATACATTGGAATATGAAGATATCTAAATATAATACAAGATGAACAAGTCATCTCGACATTAAGACATCTCTCAAAAAAGTTATTTTTCATCAGAATGATCGAAATTGCAATAAATACAGGAGAAGATAGCCCATGAGAACTGATCTCTCATAAATGATAAAAATTTTTACTCGGTATCCTGTTGTTTTTTCGAAAATTTTTGCTATCTTCTATTCGAAAAATAAGCCACTTTTGAAAAAGAACCAAAAATCTTTTTCGTATTTTTTCTCAATTCATGATATTTTGAACGCATAAACAAAATTTCTCAGTCCAAGTTCACATTAAAATTTTTTTCTTTTAGTTAGAAAGAGCATGTCAAGATGCAGTGCACCAAAGAATCCTTTTGTTTTTTAAATAAGCTTTTTTATTATCATATACGAGAATACCTCTATAGAAATGGCGTCATTTTTTAGAGGTTTTTGAATTTGTCATCTCTTTTTTTTTGTTTTTATACTTAAAAAGTAAGTATTTTAAAAAAGGACTCTTTGATGCACTGCATCTTGGCATGCTCTTTCAAAAAAAAAAATAAATGTGTTATACCAGCCTTGACAGAAAAATCTTGTTTTCCAAATTTGCTATTTTTGAACCTTGTTTGATTCATATCTCTGTCAAAGCTGAAAATTTTACCATAACCTTCCCACTACAGTCCGAACATATTCTGAAAATTACAGCCAATTCGAATGTTGTTCAGCTGAGATCGATTTTTGAGGGGAAGGCTTAAAGCATTGCAAAGATTTTCTTAGTAAGATATTCATGTATGCATGTTTTGTATACTCTTTTTTTTAAAAACATTTATAAGTTATTCATAGATCTGTTGTAAGTAAATAATCATTAGAGGGACAGAGCAGTTTTTTTTTTTTTGAACGTGATTTAATCAATATAAAGTTTCAGCTGTTTAATTTAAACATTAAGATGACTTTTAAACTTTGTTGTTAAAATTTAGTTTAGTGAAAATTAAGTGATTAAAAAATTAACATACGAATAATAATAGTTCATATCGATTAGAGAAATTTAGTGTACGAAAATAATTATTTTTATTAAGTTTGACTGAAATTATTGAATATTGCTTTTAATAAATTTTCATAAATTAATAATTCGATATCAAAAAGTTTCAAGAACAAATTCAAGCTAAAAATTGAAATTAGCGGAGTCCTAGTTCAAGAAAACGTCATTATAATCATGACATAGGTTTTTCCAAGTCATAAAATTGAAGAAAGCTGAATGTTACAAAAAATTTTTCGAGCAGACTCAACGAGTTTCAGTTGAAACTGTCAGTATATTCTACTAGCATAACTCAATTCCAAAAGTTCATGGATACGAGAGCACGTCGGATCAAAATTTTTTAGACCTGAACCGATCCGGTGGTCATTAATGGGCACGAACTAGTTTAGGATTTTTCTTGTCTTACGCAAATCTCCTTGCTAGCATAATATAAACTTAAATAACGAGTATCAGTGCAAGTAGTTTTCTTGTTATTAAGGCATCTCGTTTAATGTAAAATCAAGTATAAAGAGAAAAAGTTAATATTAATGATTAAGTGAATAATTAATGTTTAATATAAAATTGATATATATATATATATAGTTGAATCTACTCGCAATATTTTACATTGATATGAAACTACATGTTTTTATGATTTGTTTTTGAATATAAAGAAAAACTACAAGATAAAATTAAAGAAAAAGAAAATGTTTATGCAATAAAAATAGTTCGCTTTATTTTTTCTTTTGTCTATAGAAAATCTTCATCAAATTTAAGTAATTGTTGTCCACTAAGATTTTGTCGAAGTCTTCCTCCTTGATTTTGCTTTTCGTCTTCTTCTGCTACAGGTTCAATATAACTTTGATTTGGTTGTATTTGAACTCGTGGTGAACTTAATTGTGTTGCACTAAATTCAGAACGTGGTGGATCCTGATAAGTTTGATATTCTACACTTCGACGACGATTAAAATAATTATCACTTGCACGTCGAAGATATGCAGTTATTTTTGGTTTTGTAATAGATATACGAGGAATTTCATCATTAGTTGTAGTACCTGATCTAACTTGAGTAGTTGTACCACTACTAGCAGGAATAACTACTGGAGTTTTTCGTTCGAATATAGATGCTTTACGTTTAGGCTCTGGATTTTCAGTTTGTCGTTGTTCTAGAAATAAATATACATTAGATATTAAATGATTTAATTTATGAAAATTAGATTTACTTTCAAGTGCTAATTTTGCATATTTTTCTTCAACTAATTTATTCCATCGATCTTCTAATAAATTATGTGGTATTTGTTTTTTCAAATTACGTATAATACTCTTGGTCATAAAGAAATCAATACAGAATAATACATTAAAACACATAAAAATACCCATTACTGTACCAAATACAGCTGCAAGTATAACGGCAACACGATAATCAGAATAGGTTATACCATGAAAACAAGTTTCTACTTTATTTAAAGTTGATTGAATACTTGGAGGTGAAATATGTAATGCAACAATACTTGAACCAATAGAAATATCTCGTGGTGTTTGTGTACTATTAGCTATAACTAATATGGAATTATCATTTTGATTTGCTTTACTTCCCGATGCAAAATATAAACCATGATCAATAACAAATTGAATATTACTATAAGTTCCAAGTGAATTTAAAGGTCGAACAGATTTTGGACATCCATTTGATTCTAAAACAACTTGATAAATACCTGTTGTATAATCAAGAACATAAACATATATAGCACCAGATATATAATCAAATGCTATTGAACGAAGTTGATTTAATTGAGGTGGTGCTTGACAACATTGAAGATTATTTTGATTAAAATTAGTACATGAACTTATTTTTGTATCAGTTATAATAAATAATCGATTTATCGTTTCAGCATAATTTACTGAACGTACAGTATTTATAATTGTTGTTGGTATTGATATATTAATTTGCATTAAACCACTCATAGAAAATAAGTTAACATTACCCATTTGATCTGTAAATAAAGCACGTCGATTATCAACATCCGATGTAAATGAAGTTAAATTATTTATATTTGAAATATCATATTTAATTGGAAGTTGATAAATAGTTGAATCAAGTGTTTCAAGACTCATTAATTGACATAAATAAATACTACCATTTGTTTCATTTGTAAAAAGTATATAAAGATTACGTAGTACAGAATCATATATAGTATTAATAATATTCATATTTGAAGGTGCTGTAAATATAATAGTTAATTGATCATTTCCATTATATTCTTGTGGTTGCATAATATATATTTTATTTATAGTAGATATAATAATAGCTCCAGTTGGAATTGGATTATAACTACTATTAATTATTGTAAATAATGAAATAAAACTTAATAATAAATAATTCATTTTTATATGAATTATATAAGGATAATGTAACTTGAAGACAACAAACAAACAAAAAAAAAGAAATGTTGTATATCAAATAATTGTATAATGTTTATAGTTTGTTTTTCTCTTTCATCATTACTTGAATAGTTATGCTTCAATGATTCTGTATGTTGCTATATATTTTTCTTTTTTGTGATTATATTTAGTTATAAATATTGCTTATGAATCGTTAAATAAGTCCACGTGATTTCTTTATTCACTTGTGTATGCGCGCAGATATATAAATAGATATTTCAATATTATTCAGACAAAAAAAATATTAATCATAATAAATTTAAAGTTGAAATATGTAAATGTATAGAAATCAATAAAACAAAACAAAAAAGAAGAATAATCATTAATATGTGCTATAAATTGATATTGATAAAACGAAAACAAGTGCATACTATTAATCGAAAATTTTCACTAAGAACTTTTGATTTGTTTTTTTTTTGTTGAGCTGAAAATAGATCTCTCTATGGGCGAAATATCATTTGATTTGCATTTATATCAGAGATTAAAAATTTTGTTTTTTTTTTTCATCTGATATTTGATAGTAGTCAAGCAGAATGATATCCATTTCTCTTCGAATAAATATCATATTTAGAAACAACATAAAAAATTATGTCGATTTATGTATGTTATAAATTTTTCTTGCGATCAAATTGAAATAATCGACTAGGAAATTTTTTTTATGGAAACCACTTGTATCAAATCATACACAAAATAGAAACTTATGATCTTTCATTCTATATATATGATTCAATGAGATTGAAGTTTGAAAATTAAAAGTGACTATACGAATTCTCAAGGCACAAAATGAAATAAATGTCAGTTAGAAAAGAGAAAGATTTTCTTTATATAATGATGTATGTATAATCAAGTATGATTGCATACCATCGAAAATATCAACAAAGAATGCTACCTTTGGTCACGCGGTTACAGTCGACTAATGCGGAGGTGGCGCGCCTCTGATTAATACCTCAGCGATACGCAATAGAACTGGATAATACTAGATAAAAGAATTGTTGCTCTATTAACCTACAAATATCTCATTCTGCCGTTAAAGATCACCATGAGACTTAGATATTCGACTTTCATTATAGATAGAATCATATTATGGTAATTTCTATATCTATATCCATTCTACTATTAAATTTAATACTGTTATAATAATAGATATGAATGAAACAAGTTATGACCTCGACAGACTCGTGATAATTTCAGTTATATTTAGATAATCATTTTTGTATAGCAATTCTTTGTTCGAATTTTTCTTTTTTTTTTTTGAATATTCAATTAATTATGAACTTCTACTGTTATAATATTTTGTATTTCTTGATTATCAGATAAAAATAAGTCAAGTTTTTATCTATATACTTATGTGTATATATATATATAGACAACTTTATTTGTTTTGTCAAATATTGATATATATATATATATATGTATATAGTAAAATAAAAACACTTCCTGAATATTAAAAAATGGGAAATATAATTACAAGAATAAAGAAAGAAATACAAAAAAAAAGAGCATATTATATCAATATTTGAATGAATTTGAAATAAAAAATCAAATCAATATATTCATCACATTAAATGAGTTAATGTCGTTGTTGTACTGTCTGTATCTTTTCGTGTTGATCCTACTGTTTTTGTTGTTATTTTTGTTGTAACACCACCAGTAGATGATACAACAGGTTGACTAGTATGATTATTGTTATTACTGTTATTAGTAGTAGTTAAATGAACTGTAGATGAATTTTGTTGACGTACATTTTGTATAAAATCCTATAATATCATAATATATATATATATTTTGTATGAATAAAAATTGTTATATCACATAAATAGAAAGAGATTTAAAATACCTACTGAGTTATTTATTCTTATATCTTACATCAATGAACAAATATGTCTATAGAAATATATTTGATTTCATCGTTCATTTTCTTTCCAACTGTGAACTATTTACATAAGAGAGAATATTTATCCTTGACCTGATCTCCTTTGAAAAAGACTAATGATTGAGATAAATATAACCTATAGTTGTTGACAACTTTTGTATGTATATAATATACTCGAGTTCATATGTGTATATAAAAGATAAGTTGTCCGACTGTAACTGACATGTATTGGTATCAAGTCCTCGAATTAAAGGACATATTCACATGTATCTATTAATACTAATAACTATGGTATTCAATGAACAAATATATACACAAACGATATATCATTTGACATAAAGAAAAAGAAAATTTTTTTTGTTTTTTTAATTTTTCTCATAAATAATTTTACACTTACCGATGATAATGCATCACCATTTGTACGTCGTATATGATAAAAATAACGAAAACGATTACTTTCATCAGGTATAATATGTTCCCGAAGTGTATCTTGATGATAATGATGTCGAATTTTTTTAAAATTTGTTGCTTTATATCTTTTTTTGCCTGCACTAATAGCTAAAAATATAAATAATAATCATAATTTAATTTTTCACTTTCTTTTCTTTCATTATTCATGTCTATGAATAAAAATAAAAGAGAATAATTTTTTCTGTCTTATTCTATTGTTTTCAACATGCATAGACAATTCCATTAGTTTTGTCTACAATCTAATTAACCATATAATATATACAGAAAAAGAAAAAAGTTTATTTATTAATTATGAATGTCTCGACATCAACATACGAAAGATGTATTATATTTATTTATTTTATCGTTACATTAATTAAAATATAATCAACTAATTGAAATCAATCTTATTTTATTGTATCGACAATAGATTTGTTCTTATCAATAAGCTTCTGTATACTAATGATAACATCTATATATATATATATATAGTCTGTACTATGTGTATATTTTTACTTATGATAAGTATACATGCCTAGTAACTCACTTCATATTCATGTTCAAGGTTAATATTCTTATAAATGAAAACAAAAAAAACGAACATCTCAAGAGAAATGTATCGTAAACAGTTGATTAAACATGAAATTATTTCTTCAGACAAAACAAATAATGAAAACCGATATTTAATTTAAATGAACAATACAGACATATGTCGTGAGTTATTTTCAAGTGTTCATATAGCACTCAATCTTATAAGAAAAAAAAAAAAAGAATAATAGCAAACATATGCATTCATTATCAAGCTGGTCAAACTCTTATATTGACATAAGATGAAGTCAACATTAAATGTTGCGTGTAAAATGTTCAATATAAAAAGATATGAAGAATAATAAATGATCAATAAGTCAATAGGATTTATGCACAAGAGATTTTTCTTTTATTCATAAATTACAAATATTTATCAAATATCAAGGCAACATAGACTTAACATTAAAGCTAAGTTCTATTTCGATATAAACAATAAGATAATCAAATTCTCTATTTATAGAATCTTTGTATTTAGGAAAAGAAAAATCTTAATGTGAAGGCTTTTTCTGGTCTATTATATGAAACAAAAAAAAAAACCTTCATCAAGTTGATAAATTGACATTTCATTTCCTAATCTTAATCTAATTCCAATATTACTATTACAATACACGATATCGAATATTTTACATATAAATCATCTAATTCTCTTAATTGTATAGTTACATACCTCTTTGCCATGAATCTCTATGATCATAATTTTTTCCTGTACATGAAAATTGTATAACAATTCCAAACAACATTATTATTGGTAAAATAAAAGCTATTATCCAATGACGAATACATAATGTTGATGTTGATTCAAATAATAAACGTTTATGAATAAAATGTAGTAAAACAGATGATTGAAGAAAATAATCTAAAACAAGTGTTTGACATACACCTGCTAAACATGATGATGTTATAATTAACATTATCTTTTGAAAACGTAATGTTATTATAGCACATATTAAACCTAATAATAATATAAGACCAATAGGTAACCAAAATGATGTTGTTATACCATTAGCACGATTTTTAATATCTAATATAATAAATGTTGTTATTGAAAGTGTTAAACCAAAACAAAAACCATTTATAAATAAACCAACATATTGTAAAAGTGCACCAATTAAACCAAATAATGTTGCTATTGAACATGATACACCAATTAATTGTGATTCAGTCATTGTTGGTTGTGTTGATAATATAATATAAAGTAAAAGTGATCCAAGACTAAATGATGTTACAAACATTGTAAAACGCCACCAACGATAACCTAATAGTAAAATTTTATTTATTTTCTATTTGTATAAAATTCTACAAAAATAAAAATTTTACCTAAAAGTGCATAAAATAATCCAATAAAAGCAAGTAATACATATCCAATAAGCCAATATAAATCATAGTCAATAGGTAAATTTAAATTACAATAATCATCTATCATTGTTTTATTTTTTGATAACCAAGATGTACTATGATTTCGCATATTAATCTAGAATGATAAAAAAAAAAAGATAAATATATGATCCTTATAAATTTTATGATCATGTGATAAAGAAGACATTTAATTAGATACGTTGTGAATGTATAAATACACAAAAAAGAAAAAAAAATGTAGGTGTGTAACTATGATAATTACGTGAGATGAAAAGTTCACCCTCAAGCATGAGCACATAGCTCAATAACATTCTCTTCTTTCTTTTCTTTTTTTTTTTTTTTTTTATCATTGACAAGGACATCAATAGCAGCACTTGTCGACTATTCTCATCGTAGAAATATATATATTTGTTTCTTTCTTCTTTTTTGTAACAAGTCAAGGTTGATTGAAAAAAAGCAAAAAAACTTACTCGAATGAATTATTATATGCACGATTCTTTAGAGTTTTATATAAATAAGAAAGAGATGCTCATCTTCCCTCTTTTTTTTTTTTTTTTTCTATATATATATATATCTCTTCACTTTCTCTTTCCTCTTCTCTGATTAACTATTGTGGAGTGTGCAAATGTAAAGCGGCCGAAGAGAGAAAGCTTACTAAATACAACTGTATTACAAACGTTTCGATTATATAATAGTTTTTTTTTTTTGCTCATAAAAACAGTAGAACGAAAGAGATATACAATGTGTATGTATTGATGATGATGATGAACAGTTTCTCTCTGCATAATTTAGTTGAATCATTCTATAGACAGTTCACTGAATTAATATAAGACTCATGGCAGTAGAAACAATGAAATGACACATCTATTCTGTCTACTTGTGTCATGCAAAGACAAGATTTTGTCTATTTCTTTTTTCTTTCGTTCGTTCTCTCTCTCTCTTGCTATAAGCAACCATGTACAGAGAGTGAAACGAGTCAATCAGGAATGCGGGCAAGCAAGAACAAACCAGCTGATATGTCGGTTGACCTCTTACATTTTTTTTCTTCTTCTTCTTCTATGTATAGAGTTCATATTTTATTGATTAAGTACACCGAAAGAAATATAAAAAAAAAAAAAAAAAAACTACAGAAATCAATCATCATCATCTTCTTCTTGTTGTTGTTGTTGTTCACGATAAATTTGTACAAGTTCATTGGTTTTTGCTTGTTGTTTTTTGATCATATCAACTAATGAATCAGTACGATCGTCTGATCGAAGACTAAGTAGAAAAATAATGAAAGAAGCACGTTAAGAGTATTTAAATTCATATATATATTTTTTTTCTTCTTTTGTCTACGTACTATCGTTTTGATTTAAGTATTTTTCGACATGTTGGACAAACTTTATTTTCAGATTTAAGCCAACGATGAATACAATCAGCACAAAAACGATGTAAACATGTTGTTGTGACCATTGTTTTATTAAATAAATCGAGACAAATAGGACACTAAAATCAATAATAGAACGAAAAAAACAATTGTTATTAATGCTTTTTTTTCTTACTGAAAGACTTTTAAGAATAGGATCAGCTGGAATACATTGAATATGATCATCATCGATTAATATTTGTGGTTGACGTTGTCGATCATAATCATTTAATTCATAGAGAATATTTTCTTTTATTGATATAGATTTCTTTGATAATTTTTGGCTCATAATCTATTAAAAATTAAAATTTTGTTCTATTATAAATTTGATTATTAACTATATTATAACTTTGAAAACAAGGTCATATTGAGAATGTATAGCAAGGATAAACATATGTATTACATAATGGAATTGTTTAGTTATCATACAAGTGATCAAATGACTTATCCAAGGTTAAAATATGACAATAATTCAACTAGAGCGACATTTATGTTATTAATTAATTTTATTTTTGTCTATCAAAATAAACGTCAATGAACAAGGAATTCTTTTCAGATGTCTTATTCTTTTTTTGCTTATAGAGAGATACTCCATACGGGTAAATATGTTTCGAAGAGACTTTATATGGAAACTATTCTAGTTGAGTTCAGGTTTTTTTTTTCTCCGGAGGGGCGAAAATTTTTTTTTTCTTCGGGACGACAAACCATATAGTTCATCGCGTTATCTCGAGAGGGACCGAACTCGATTTTCGATGAGGCGCACCACACTGGTTGAGTTCTCTCTATGTAAGAAGATTTTTTGAAAATCGAAAGCCAAAAAAAAGTTTGATAGTTTAATCAAATCTCAATACCTACGTACATTATATAATAGTCAAAAGAATCATTCAAATCAGAAGCAAACATCTGAACATATTCCCTCATTATATATTTCCTTTAAGCAACGATCAACTTCTATATCTATCCTTAATTAAACATACTTCTATAGATATATTCAATAACATTTCTAAAAAAAATAATCTTAGGGAAATGAGATTGTATTATTCCATTTGTCATTCGAATATCTTAGTTAAACTTGTTGTACTCGTCTATCTTTCATTTTTATTATGTAAAACAAAAAAAAAAAAAAAAGCATTTCTATAAATAGATGATCATTTTTCGAGACATTGAACTTGTCATCTACATGAAAAGCATTGAAGAAAAAAGAAAACCTACTACAATTTGACATGCTCTGTCATATAAATAGAAAATGAAGGTTCACTAATGAACTATTTTTCTATCGTTATTTTGTATTCTCTTGAATAATATTTGATCTTAAATAAAAAAAAAAAAAAATTGATTTTGTTTTTCTTTTTATTTTATTCATAATAATTCTACATTGTTATACAATTAAACCTGAGATAATATCTATTTGTTCATATATATATATATATATCTGAGAAATATAAAGTGCATACAAACAATATTTGAGCATTTGTAAAAAAACCACAAATACAAAGGAAAATACAACAACAAAAAAAAGAAATCAATAATTATCTGTGAAAACTACATAATTAAATTCTATAGAGATGAAAATTTTTTGTTAAGCATAAAATTCTTGTGGTGATTTAGAATAACCATATTGATTTGGATAGAGAAGACCTGTTGTAATTGATGAATGTGGTCTATCACGTTTATTAAAATTTTGAACAATACAAATAAGTAAAATAACTGATGTTAAAATTCCAATAGCTAAACCTAAATAGCAAAATTTTATTAAACACAAAAGATTAGTTCTGTTTTTGTTTTTTTTAATTATACTAACCACCAAGAATACCAGCAGCTATAGGTGGACGTGTTAAAAAATTAAAAATACCACGTATAGATGTTGGATGAATAGTTGATAAACGTGTTGATGATAATAATGATATAGTTGTCATTTTTATTGTTGGTTCATTATAAAAAATATCATCATCAAGATCTTCTTTATAATCATCATAAAATTCATTTGTATCTAAAGAATTTTTTTTTGTATTTGTTTCATTTTTCTTTTTTTGTTCGAAAATTTTTGTCATTATATGTTTCATTGTTGTTGTTGTTGTTGAAATAGTACGTATTGTTGTAGTTGTAGGTATTTTTGATAATGGATTATCATCATTATCATCATCATCATCATCATCTTCATCAGCATATTCATCAAGATTAGAATTGTTATCATTACCTTCATTATGAATTTTTTTATCATTTATATAATCAATATCATCATCAAATGAATATTGTTTAGGAAATGTAAAAGTTGAAGATGTTTTATCTTTTATATTGTTTGTTAGAGTCGATTGAATAATAATAATAATAAAAATTGATGTTATCAAGAGTCGAATAAACATTATTGAACTGAAATTAAAAAAGAAAAAAGAAAAGAAAAGAAAATCAAAATAAAATGATAATAAATAAGAATCATGTGTTAACAGAAGAAAACAAATAGAATTGATTTTGTTATTTCTAAGAAATTGACCATTGGTCAATATTTTAACCGAAATAAAAATCAAGTTATTTATCAATATTGAAAAATAATATTTTAGTTTTTAATATTCAAACATTTTCTAGTATTTTATTTAGAATTAAAAAAATAATAATGTTCATAAATACACTAGATGTCGCTGTTAACCAAAAAGAATGCTTATGTTCAATCTTTTTAATGCTGAGTAACTCAAAGTATTTCCGATTTTGATAAAGTACTGTGTTTTGACTTTACTTGAAAAAACAAAGTATCATTATGGGACTCTGCAAATAGTAGCGGCGCCAGTATTTTTGATTCCTAGTGGGAGTTTGAGCCATTTACATTTCCTGTTGGCTTGGTGTTTGTGTGGCACTGCCACTATCTGAAAATTATAAAAGCTCTTTATTTATTTGTTTTATGCATTATTGAAAATTGCTCATCTTTTTCTTGTCAGTATATTATTGTGTATACTTTCTTCTTTAGTTCTTTTCGACAGTACTACATCAAGTATGCCAATCGAATCAATTTCATGTTTGAGAACTTAAAAACAGATATATTTCAAATTCATCGATTAAAATAGATATTTTTATCAATTTAATTTGATAGTTTTGATTAAAAATCTAATTGAGTCAACTTACTACATTAAAAATATCATTCTGTAATCAACGAAATTGAAATACATCCATTTTTAAGTCCGTTTTTTTCTATTTCTAATGTAAATTTAATAGTAAAAACTGACTAAGAGAAGTATTTCTTAAACCGAATTAGATGAATATATTCTTTTATTCTATGTAGTTATGAAGGAAAAAGTATCTTCTCTTTCAGATGCTAAAAGTTACACATTGCTGATTGTAACTGCTATCGAAATACTTCTCTTAGTCTCATATTCTTTGTATTCTGGCGACGAGAGAATTTGAAAAAATTTCATGAGAAAATCTCGATGGGTGATAAAATACTGTTGAATTAGAACTTACTATTTAGTCTTATTTCTAGCACATTGGTAGATGTGGTGATACCGAAAATTTCCAGTGAAAACCAGTCTTTTATTATCAAAATAACAGGCTCCTAGAAAATCGTTTACTTTGTTACAGATGTTCTAAAGGGTAGCTGTCTTAGAATGATATTATCTTTGTAAAAAAAAAAGACATTGATTTTCATTACAACTTTTGATAAATTCTGGGTGTCATTAGATCTAACAATGTGCTAAAATTCAACTCGAAATACGTTCTTGCGCAGTTTTGTCGCATTACAATGCAGTAACATAGTAAAATGTCTATAATTGTAGAAGAAATATTCATCAATAAACATTTTCTAATCTGAACAAGAAAATTGATTTAAATTAGTAAAAATCCATAGTGATTTAGATTTATGAATATGTGTTTAGTCTTTTAACTCAATCACAATAATGTATGAAGATATTGATTTTTTAATAAAAATTAACTACGAGAAATAAAATACATTGTATGATGTTTTAAAAAATTTTTTACCAATTTACATAATTATAAATGTTGATATAATCTATCAGGAATTCATACAAAATTATTACCTTACTATTATATATAATGATTTCGTAACAGAATTGTTAATATTAGTTGTTCGATGAATAAAAACTGCAACTTTTTCTCTTCAACTATGTAATAAACCTTTCATGCTTTCCATATATATATCATCAAAATGAATTTTTTCTTTTGACGATAATCAATACAATTACATGATTCGATTATTGAATTAGCTGAAGGATCATAATCAATAAATTCATTTTCTATTTAAACAAGGATAATTGAATCATCTTCTTATTGAAACATATGATATAACATAGGCAATAATTGTTCAAATGTTCTTATGTGTCACCAAAATGATATATTTACAGATGATCAACCCATAATGGTAATTAACTTTAACTTCATGTCATACATTAAGATTAGCACATAGAACGATATTAGTAGTTTTTTGAAGCAATGAATTTAAATTAAGACAGTCATTAAAATTAAATCTATCAGTTACAGTAAGATATCTTCATTTAGAAGAAAACCAATGTATAGAAATTTTTTTAACTTAAAGAAAGCTTTAAAAATATGGTTTGAACTTGAACGATTATTCTGTAAATTGAAACGCGTACAATGAAACCTTTCTCCTTTTTAGTAATCATAGGTGTGAAAACTAGTTCGATCATGATTTCGTAATCTTTTGTACTTGAAATGGTTTGGGTGCAGCTCAAAAGAAGATTAACACTCACACCCGTATGCGATGATATTAGCTGTTATATTGACAAGATACACCAAACTTTGGATACTTCAACACAAAAGAAATCATTTTATACTCTTGTATTACTCAACGAAAACCATTAAATCAACAATGCCTCGATATTCTGATGTAATGGGGAATCTAGAATATTTGGAAGGAAATGAGGCAATGATAGGTAAGAATTGTTTCTGAAGGCTTATTCGATACAGTATAAATCCTCTTCTTCGTTTTTACTGAAGAAAATTGAATGCCTCCCTTTCCGTCCAATCTGCCACCACTTCAGTGCTCGTATACTGAAAAATGTTCCCCACTTAGTATAGATCAACCTTTTTGTAGAAAGATGTGTGTGAAAATCTCTTTGCAATTAGATTTTCCTTCTTTAATTTCAAGCCATATTGTGGTGACTCTTGAGTTGTATTTAGAAATAATGTATACATAATGACAGGGTTTTTTGCAAATTATCATTGACGAACAGATTTTAGTTTCTAAATTTATTTATATACGTAAGTTGAATATTTCAACATAAACTATAAAATACAATTCATATGTCAAGACTTCAAATTGATTTTTACGATATATTTCCATTGCATAAGTATAAATAAATGACAAAGATCGTTTTTATTTCAAATGAATTTAGAGACAATATTGACAAAAATGCTTATAATTACACCGTCAATAGTAGTTATAATTAATTTTTTTTTCTTTAATATTACATGGCCTCTTAATTTTCTTTGTTCATCGATAGATATATACACGATTTGAATAAACATAGAGAAGAAATCTATCAGAATCATCCGGTAAGGTAATTCGTTTGCAGAATCTACGTAATGAGTCATGAAAGTTGTGAGACATTAAAACTTCGAGTAATAAGAACATCAAAACTAATGTGATGCATATCATAGACATGATAAATACTAGATAATCAAAATAAAGAATAATATCATATCGAAAAATAATATCCGATATAATTAAAAATGTAAAAGCACAGTATGAAAAAGCGAACAGTGCGATGCCATACATATATCATGTCAATGATAATCAAAAAATAATAAAGTAGGAGAAATTTCACCGATAAAAAGTAAGCATTTATTTACAGTTGAAGAGAATAATGTAGATTTATAAGATGAGAACCAGAGGCGGCGGAACGACTCTAATTTAGGGGAGGCTCAAAACTTTTCAGGGAGCAATGGGAGAGTGAGTTGAACGAGGAGGGGCGATTTTATACCTTTTCAACTCTAACTCGTATTAAAGAGATATCAGTTGTCCCGATATGTTTTCAACAGAGTTTATTTCGCATATCTTTTTTGTATAGGCAAACCATGTAATCTTGAAATTTCGTCAAAAGATTCGCCGTTATATTTGCGAATCTTCCATAATTTATCTTTTTTTGGCATTTACTAGATTCATTCAGAAAACGGAATTCCTCTGCTTGATAGCACAGGATACAATTCAATCATGTTTAAAAAAAGTATATGATCAGAAAGAGTGACCTTTCACCTTCAACCAAGCACCTGCCTTTGCTTCAATTTCTTGCATTTGACGATGAAATGAGTACGAGGACTTACAGAAAAATTTCGAAAGAATGATTCGTAGAAGTTGCTGGATTCTTTAAGACAACTGCATCACAAGGACCTGTTGAGTTGTTCTGAAAAGTTTTTAGAAAAGCGAAAGAAAGGATGCATGAAGTATTGTTACTGTCCATTATATTGGAAGTAATTAATACATCTCTAATGTATCTATTTCTTATTAGTCTCCGCACAAAAATTCTGGAAACTTGAATGTTTTTTAAAGAAACAAAATGTCCTCTAGGCTAGCTTAATCGATTTTGAGCAGGGTTAAATCAACGACTTACAAGATGCTACAATTTTTCACTCTTCTGAGTCGACTTTGTTTCTCTATTTTACCGATGAAGCGCCTAATTGTTCACTTTTGATTCTTTAACGGCGACTTTTGAACAGGAAACAAATTACTTTGGTAGTATCATTTTACTCAGTAATGCTTTTTTATATACAAAGGTTGACTTTAATAATTATTAAATCATTTCTAGAGCGTTTATTCTACTGCTATGTTGAAAAATTCCAGTGTCTCGTACATCTTTAGTTTTTTCTCTCTCTAAATCGATTACAGTATGCCGAGAGAACATTTTTCTCTGGATATTGTCGAGAGTTTAATGGTACACCTTTAAAAGCGATTCAAGTTTTTATCAATTTTCCGTGGAAAGATAAATGAAAAACAGATATTATTTCAAATATATTTGTTAACTCCAATACAATCTGAAGTAGAAACCTTTTATATACCTTTCCTTTCCGCGTTCTAAAATTCATCAGAGCAAATCAACAGGAATTTTTGGATCGCTTTGTTAGAAACCACCAAAACACATTTAAAAAAATTCGAGATTTTATCATTTGTTTATGCAAAGATATATACAAAATAAATTATATTTATAATATCTTTGGGATATTCAATATAAACTCAGAATGAGATTCGTAAAAGTTTCTCAAACGTTGAGTCTCCTCAAGCGTTCTGCTTCATTTTTTATGGGCGGCTTGAACCTATCGGATACTAATCGCTCGACTGTTTATGGCACTATCCAGCATCTAGCTGAACGTAATCTCGTTCAAAGAGTTTTCACTTACTAAATATAAGGTCAGGACGAGATTTGTAAAATCTTTACAAATATCTGAGCCTCCCCAAGCCTTCCTTCCCTTTTTTAAGGGTAAGCTCAAGTCTTCCCAAGCCTAATGGCTCCGTCGCTTCTGACTTTACTCAATAATAAGTCATATTTTTCCATGAACCTTCCTCAAATTATAAGATTATTGTTTCTTTATCATTTCAAAATCTTTCAAAAGTCAAGCAGACAAGATAACAAAACTTTTAATGATAAATACAAAAATACTACGGCACCATAAACGTGTTCAGTACGTTGGCTATTCCTCTGCATAAAAGAGTCACTAGTAATAATGTGTTAAACTGTTTCAAAAAAAATACAATCATATATGCCTGCGATCTAAAATCAAAATGAATATTACTTTTAGAGAAAAATCAAACATCACTTTTTTCAAACCGCGTTCTGTAATCAAACACGAGATCACGATAAGATCTGTAAACCTTTTTCAAATATCTGAGCCTCCCAAAGCCTCCCCAATTTTGTTTTAGGGGAGGCTTGAGCCTCCCCAGGCCTAAGGGCTCCGCCGCCTATGATGAGAACAATCGCCATCTGAGATTATTTTAATTTCGACTAAACGAGAATATGACAAGTAAGATACATATTGCCAACGATCATATTCAACAAATAACAATGTATACATAAACCCAATCAAGGAAAAAACAACGAAAAAAATAAATTGACAGCAAATAATTGTAAATGATTTTTTGCACGATCTATATCCATTTGTTATAAATAAAATATTTAAAAAAAAAAATTCTTTTTATTTAATAGAACTTTGATAATTAAAAAATAATTCAGATTTTCGACAATTATTATGAAATAGGATTAAAACTCTATTCCGATATATATTAGAAATCGATAAGATGATTTAACATTTGAAGTGTTCTTAATATTGTATAGATTTAATTTTTTAGCATAGAATGAAAAATGATTAGATTGATATTATGGAAAAATTAATCATATCCTAAGTAGAATTCTTTAAAATAGGATTATAATTAACTAATGTAAAACCATTACTCTTGTCACGAACATCTTTTGATTGCTTGATATAACTAGTTGATGACCAAATGGATAATGTTTTTTTGAATATAAAAGAGCTTCTCATATGTATGTTTGATCTGTTCACAATCTTATCAATTGTTCTCATAAGTCTAGCATTTCGTGTAGAATTTACCACACCACTTCTATACTTCATTAGCATATTATGGCGACCGAATATATTTGACTTGATATCCAATAAGAGCAAGAATTTTTTATTTATTATATCACCTATAAAAATTGCTTTTCCGTATTTATTTCTCGTCAAAAATAGAAACAAAATTCTCAATATGAATCTAGCTGTTCCAATGCACAAATTTTCTTATTATTAAATGAGATATTTTCTCTCAAGTTTTAGAGTATCTATTTATTTAAGCACAGAGTTTTGTATATATTCACATTTTTTTATATTTCAATAAAAATACAAACTCGTACTTCTAGTTTCTTCTAAATCAATACTTACCAAGTAAAATATATGTGCACTAAAAATGCTAAGTGTAAATAACATTTTTAGGAAAAAAAAAATCTTTTTGAGGGTGTGGATTTTATCAAATAAACCGCATACTAATATTTCAATGAACTTTTCCATCCAATCTTTACTGATAAAAATTTTGATTCCTTCTGATCATTTTATTTTCAATCGAGGAATATCTGTAATAAACGTATTTATATAGGAATAGAAGAGTGATAAAAATACTAATTTTATATGTGTAAAGAAGGTGCTTATTACATGTACAAGTTTATAGAAATTAAAACGATCATCTGACGGACTGACTTCAAAAGAAAATATAGACCTTAACTCAATGTTATATATTACAGGTAAAAATAAAATTTGTAGCTGTAATACATTGAATCAAGTAGTATTGACACTGACGAATTTTGGAACTGAGTCAGAAAATATTTTATCATTATCTATAAAGTTGATAAAAGAATTATTAACCCACAGTGATTAATAGTTATATATTCAACTCCGTTTTTTTCATAATATTGTCTATCATTAGAGAAAATTATTTTTATAGATTAACAAGCTATTCAACTGATCTTGTTTATTTTAATGAAAGTAAAATATTGGTTAGAAAAAAAGTTATATTTTTTTTTTCTTCATCCGATATATTCCTCTAGAAAAGTCAATTAAGGTCGGTTTCAAATTGTCAAATATTTAAGATGAGTGAAAGTTATTCTGTAATTATATATGATCTTTTTTAGATTTTCATACTTTTCTAATCGGAGAAGACGATGTCAAATAAAATATTTGAAAAAATGTCGAAGTGCAACTAATTAAAATAATCATATCGATTTGCATTACAGTATATATCATCTAGCTTTAAATATACGCACAGATTTTTCCCATTTTTTTTGCTTCCTTTTATTAGGCAATAGTGTATACAAAAAAATCAAAAATAAATACAATTTCATCTTCTTTATCTTTAATACATTCGCTCAAGGAGAGGTTTTACATCAGTTCTTGACACATTTATTTTCATTATTCATAAACACAATGATGTGAAAAGTTAATCTTATTTCAGTTTTTACTCTTAATAAACTACTGTACAAACAGATAATGAAAATTCAGAATACTGTACATTATTTATTTTAAATCTATAAATCGATTAAATTTTATTGAAAAGTTTTGACTCAATCAGTAACTCTTGCTTATTTTTCCATGGTTCTTTGCTTACTGTTTATATGAGTAGTGAAAGAACCGAAAAACTTCGTTACGCTCACTATTTACTTCGAAAATAGATGTGTTCCACAAAAAAAGACATACCATGAATCTTTAACAATTAGAAAAATGAAGATCTATACGACAGACAATTTTCAAGAACAGTGAAAGAATATCTTACTAATTTATATGAAAGTTAGTTTTTCTTACGATTCAGTCTATTGACAAAGAACAAACGCTGAATAGAAGTGTTTTTTGTAATACACAGATAACTTTGCTGTCGTCTATATACAGTTATGGTTCATGACCATGAGCATGCTTAGATATGTATATATAAGCGAATGATTGTTATACTATTTTGTCTTTCTTTTTTGCCCGTTGTCATGGATTTATTGAAATAAGAGAAAGATTTTCATAAACATTAATTCTCAACGTTATGATTTATTAACCTGTTTAGTATAAGTTATATACTAAATTGATATTCTCAAAGATACTTGATGTTTACAAAGGCATCATCTATTCGTAACATCTTTCTTTTCAATCGTATATTTTTATTTATCTTTAACTTATAATTATTACTTATCACTTAACATTTTGGGAATTAATTTCAAGTAATTAAGTTATTAGTCTGAAGAAAATACTATCGGTAATGTCTATAATATTCTAAGGATTACCTATATGTGGTCCATATGCCTGTTTCACATGTACAACGAAAAAAGGGAAATTATCTGTGATAAATTGTCGTGTGACTTGTATTGAGTTTATATTATCCGTATATCAGAACAGTTTTCATCATGATTACAATATAGTTACCAAAATTCAAATATGAGATAGGATCTTGACCAAATCGACTCTGCTCAGCATTGTCTAAGTACATGAAGACTTAAAAAATGCTCGAGTTAGTTGCTTGCCTAGTTTCTATAGCATTTGACAAAAATTTGTTTTTCGTCGTGCACACCGTTCGAAACTCTCCTTCCGCACCGTCTTAATGTTGACTCTTTCTGGTCAGTTTTGAAAAGGCTGTTCGTAGATGTCATTAGTATTTTTACGACATTGAACAACAGAAACCGGTGCAGAGTTTTACATAGCATGAGGGCAGAGGGACTTTCTTTTGTTTACTTTTTATGTATGTTTGATTTCTATTAGAAAATCAATATTATTCAGTACCATAATTTACTATCTGTTTCTACTCAGAATTTTATAAAATGATTCTGAATTATTGTGTACATCGATATTTTTCCAACATTTTTTCTTTCGATTTTTTTCCAATTCAACAGTCATTTTATTTAATGTGACCTAACGAAACTATTTTAGTAATTTGAATCGACGTTGAATTTTCTCATTGTACTACATCATTATTTTAAAGTTTTTAATAGTACAGCAATTTTTCTGTTTTAACAGTCACATTAAAAATCACCTTCATTTAATCACTTTTTCAAATAACAACTACAACGGCAATGTATTAATAGAACAAGAAAAAATAAAATAGTTGTAAAAATTTTATTTCATCATTTTTTTTTAAATTAAGGATGGAGTGTGGAGTTGGCATGGATATCAGTACTGTATTCACCTTCGCATCTCACACCCACATCCATGACGGAAGGTAAATAGCAGCATGGCGAAGATCCTCTGTCCCTCCTCAATGTTGAACTCCTGAATGTTGTCGACTATTTTAGTACCCGTGTCTATCCGTGAGTCATGGTGGTCACATCGGGCACTAATGGTAATACACAAATGAATATGTTGAAATTCTCATTCCACAAACACAACGGCTGGGTGTAGGTGTGAGTATAGCTCAAGGAAAGACTAACACAAACCCAAACTCACACCGACCAACAGCTGTCGTTAATATTGTGTGAGACCAATATCGTTGTTTTCTCCTTCCAAATTTATTTTAAAAAAATTTTATTGAATTCTACAAGTTTTCGTTTAAAACATTTTTATTATTAATATAAAATGTTTTAATTGTCGCAGTATGAGGCGATTTGTTATTCACAAAGAAGTTTCGTAAAAATTTTGTAATTGTTTCCTTATCGTCTGGCTTATTTCTATCCACATTCACCCAAATTTTAATCAATTTTAAATTTAATGGAATATGTAGATTTGTTTCTGTAGTTGATGGTAGTATCTATTACATAAAAGAAATATAAAGTTAATATTTATGATAAGTAATATCGAAGTGTGATGACTATCTTCCTACGATTCTCTAACTATTTACAATAAATAATTTCAATAAGAAAGTATTTTTATGCATACTCCGTTTTGTCCTGGATATTTATCATCATCAAAATGGATTGCATTTATCATCAAATTTTTTAACTTTGATAAACGTGGTAATAAATTTTCGATGAATATATTAAACGATAATTTTGTTGTGGTATCGTTGCCATAACCACACGGGATATCTATTAAAATAAATAAGATATATGTAGGGGGAAGAAAAAATAATTTACTTCCAATAATAAGAGTTTCTAAATTAGATAATGATTGATATCCTATTATAAATCCATAAAATGTTAAATTGACGCAATGTATACGTCTATACAACTTATGTTCACATTCACATGAATATTGTTTGAAATTCAAATTCAAATATTTTAATGATTCCATTTTTGATGATATCAAATGGCTACATAAATCTAAATATACAAAATCGAATTTTATATCTCAAAGATAATTAAGAATTCGTATTATTACGTTTTATATTATCGGTATAATTATTTTCTTCACCAATTTTATTCTGTAAACTTAATCGTTCTAAACTTTGATACAATTTTATTGTTTCATCAAATATTATAGAATATATTGTTCTAGCATCTATATTTGATAATGTTAATGATTTTACTTTAGAAAGTTTATCTTTAAATAAATCATCGTAAAATATTAAATTAAATCTATATTTATCATGAGCTACAATTGATAATGGATAGTTTTGACTTGTTGTTATTATTTGATTTAAGTCGATACAAAATGTTAAAAATTTTCCAGATGGAATTGAATATAATTCAAGATGAATTTTTGTTTCATATTGAATTAGTTGATTAAAACGTTGATTTAAACGATAGAACATTTGATATACATGATAATAACTAAAGTAACAAAAACACATTAGGATCAATTCGTTCGGTAATTGTTCAAATTTTGTAATTGGAGTTGTGTTTAACCTAAAGAAAATATCGTAGAATAACATTTTTTACTAAGACTTACATTTCACTATTTATTGTTCTCTGACGTTTTCTGCTGGACATTAAAGTTTTTCACTACAGAATATCAAAAAAGCATAGCATTACACTTAGATTTCCATGTTTTATATAAATAATTGAACCACTCTGGTCAGACGCCTTGTCTGACCTTTTGTCCACTTAGAAATGTGGTAACCGTTGCATCGTCGTGTTTGCTTTTCCTCTTGCCCTTTTTATTATTCTTTTTGTCCGTGTATCATTGTTTTTCGCAAGACGTCTGCTATTCTCTACTTCTTTCTCTCCGATATAAGCTTATGTTGTATTGTAAAGTAATACACAATTCGAATGACGAAGTAGGGTGATTGACATCATTAATGAGTGTGGCAGCAGCGCTACTCTTCCAATTTGTCAATCCTTACTAAAGTAAAATATGCATAACTGTAGTAATTAAAGAGCATCATCCAAAATCCCATTACAATATACTCGTGTAATTACTCAACATTATGAAAAAACATAATGATGAAAGAAGTTCTTTTGTTTCAATGTTTCATTCTAAGATGTCTACTGCACTTACTATCTCCATCAACACATTTATCTTCTATATTTATCATAAAGTCATACCAAACTTCTTTATAAAATTTAGCAACTTGTAGCATCGATTCTCAATCAGATTATTGTTTGAGTCTGGCTCTAACCAACACAAAGTGTGATACTCATATTGAATATATGATCCAAATAGTGAAAAATCTCTCGAGGAAACGTTCAACATACAAAAGTATAGTTTAATTTGATGGTGGGAGTGATGGTGTTCTTATTCTTTTCACCCACACCCAAATTTCAACATGATATCAATTAAAAAACTTTAGATGACAGGCCATGTCAATCTATTTAACTGTATTATTCTCAGAAAATCACTGTACTACTTCGTTCAATTCTTTGTCGATAGTTTCCCAATCTTTACGAGAAAAAAAACATTCGCAATGCTACAAAATTCATTTATTTTACACTATGATATTGATCCAAATAAAAGCTTGTATGTTTTTTCATTTGACAGTATAAATTTTTATTTGTTCTTTTCGATGATGCATAATTAATTGTAGGTGATATTTTATCTGTATTATTAAGTATCAATTGATTTCCGTACTCATCACAAGTTTCCAGAAAATTATAAGTTTTGCATGAACTAATGCGTCAATATGAATAGAAACTTGAGTGACAGAAGGTATTTGGCTGTTGTTTTCTCGAGAAATTTCTGAGAGATTATTAAAGTCTCTTAAAACAATATTTTCTGGAGAATCTTGTATAAAGAGATGATATTCAGGGTCGTCAAGTCAAAAAAGTTAGAAATTGACTTTTCTCTATTAAGATTCAGAAAAATTCGAAATCTATTTGGAAAACTTTAGAAAACGATTATTTAACTTTTCGATGCATAAAGTTCTCCTTTTTCTTTTCTAAAATATGTTTTCCGCATTAAATATCATTTATTCCTGTTTAGTCCATCGATAGTAAAGAAAATCACAGCAGTTAATTCATTAGTTGAAATCATTTTTCTCAAGAAAACATCTAGTTCATTGAAAAAAAACAAGAAAAGAACAAATAATATAAAGCTAAAAACGGTAAATTTGAAACAAGTAGAAAGACACAATGTCAAAAATTATCTACTTCGTAACCATAAGATTCCGGTCTTACTCAAAGTCTTCTTGAACAAGAATTGGTACAATAACCACTACACGCTGCGACAATGTGATGAAAACAAAATCAGCGCTTTTTAGTTTGATACTGAAGAGGGTGTGGGTGTGAGTGAGGGTGTTGATCTATTACATAGTTCCACCTACGCCCCACAATTAGAGTCTGAACCACATCTTCATATCGACAATTTGCTACAACCAGTGAAAAAAGACAAAGAATCACGTCACAACTATTGCTAGCATCTCTAAATCCAAAGTTCACTCCATCCTGGGTAACCTCAAAACACTTTCTATATACCCTTCTCATTGTGCCATAATCATTATACAAGAGCTACGAATGCTATCACTTTTCGTTCACTATGCCCATGCCGCGTCCGCACGAGACTAACTGATCTGCCTTCATTTCATAACTTTGATACAATCGAAACCAAGATAACAATAGTTCGGCATCAGTGTTCACATAAAGAAACAGGGTGTGGATGTACGGGTGTGGGTGTGGGTGTATGATTGATAACACACCCACACCCACACACCCACCCACATCCCACACCCATGCCGCACACAAACACGATAACAGCCAATTATAATGTCCTATATTCCTCGAAAAACCTATAAACACTAATTGTAGATTATTTATGTTCTCTCGAAACTTAATATCGCTCGAAAACATACATTTTGTGTAATCATCTGATTAGAGCCTAGAGCAAGATCGAAAGGCATCATGGTGTGTTAGACATATCCCAGACCTACATTTGACGAAATTCTGTGCCAAATTAAAACGCATTGCGGTAGTTTCACTTTATATTTCTAGTCTTTATATAAAATTCGTCAGCTGTCAAAACACACTCACACGACAAACAGAAGTTAGAAGAAGTATTAGTAGCAGTAAGTAGCAGTTAGAAATAGTGAATCAATGAAAGAAAAACGCAAGTCAGCAGTTGCAATAATTCTTAGCAAGTCTGTAAAAAAGTTTCTAAATTGTCAGTACCCTCGTTGGCGACGACGAAATCCAACTTTCCATCATTGTCTATAGCACCAACGGAAATCGAGAACGGAAGAGATCCGTAACCTATCGAAAAAACCTGTACACTTGCGAACGAGCCATTCCCATATCCAAATAACACACCTACTTTACTTGTACCATAATTCGCAACAATAATGTCTAGCCAGGTGTCGTTGTTGAAATCGGCAACAGCAACCGCGTTTGGTTGAGAGTTAAAACCAGTTGTAAACGTTTTTTGATTTGAAAAAGAACCGTTACCCGATCCAAAGAGTATACCAACAGTGTCATTGCTACGATATACAATGACGACATCAAGTATTGTATCGTTGTTGAGGTTACCAACAGCTACCGACCACGGAGAAGAATCCGTTGGATATGTCATTTGACTTCTGAAAGAACCGTTGTCATATCTCAGAAAAATACCGACGTTATTAGTGTCTGAGTTCGCCACAGCAATATCTGTGTGACCGTCATTGTTAAAATCCCCAATGGCGAACGATTTAGGCCGAGACCCATTCCCAGTTTTAAGCCTCATGTAGTTTAGAAAACCTTCATAGGGATATCCAAGATATACACTAACACTATTCTCATTCATATTAGAGACGACGATGTCCAGTCGGGTGTCATGATTAAAATCACCAACAGCTACAGACACAGGACTATGGCCAGTTGGATAAGTTATTTGATCTGCAAAAACTCCATTATCATATCCAAGAAAGACACTCATAGTGTTGTCATTCCAATTAGTGACGACGATATCCAGTCGATTGTCGTTATTTAAATCATCAACAGCTACAGCACTTGCTCCAGAGCCAGTTGAATATGTCGCTTGATTTGCAAAAGAGCCGTCACCATATCCGAGAAATACACTTACAGAGTTGCTAGCAGTATTAACGACGACAACATCCAGATGATTATCTTTGTTAAAATCAGCAACAGTTACATAATATGGCCAAGCGACAGTTGAATACGTCATTTGATTTGCAAAAGCGCCATCGCCATATCCAAGAAGGATGCTTATAGTGTCATCACCAAAGTTAGCGATGACGATATCCAGATACGAATCGTTGTTGAAATCACCAACAGCTACAGAGCGTGGTATAGAGCCAGTTGAATATTGCAGGGGTTTTTCAAAAGAACCATTGCCATATCCAAGAAGTACACTTACAGTGTCATTCCTTTGATTAACAACGACGATATCCAGTTGGATATCCTTGTTAAAATCACCAGTAGCTACAGATATTGGTCTAGAGCCAGCTGAATATTTCATTTGATACGCAAAAGAGCCGTTACCATATCCGAGAAGAACACTTACAGTGCCGTCACCAAAATTAGCGACGACGACATCCAGATAAATATCTTTGTTAAAATGGCCAACAGCTACAGACCACGGCGAAGAGCCAGTTGAGTATCTTGTTTCATTTCCAAAAGAGCCATTTCCATAACCGAGAAGTACACTTATCGTGCTGTCCCCTTGATTAACAACGACGATATCCAGATTGTTGTCGTTATTAAGATCATCAACAGCTAGAGACCTGGGCCCTAAACTAGTTGAATATTTACCGTGATTACTAAAAGATCCGATGTTGTATGTAACAAGCACATCTACATGATCGATGCCGTCATATGTGACAAAAATTTCTGACCGTCCATCTTTGTTGAAACTACCAGCACCAATTATCAATGGATGAAAATCGAAATCTGCACTGTAACTTGCTTGATTTTCAAATGTACCATTCCCACTTCCCAGAAATGTAACAAGACTTTTATTACCATAATTGGCCACGGCAATGTCCACTTGCCCATCTTTATTGAAATCATGGATGGCGATTGAGTAAGGATGTGAATTTAAACCTGTTGAGAGCAGCGTTTGATTCCCGAAAGTGCCATTACCTAATCCAAGAAGAACACCAATATTATTAGTACCATAATTGATAACAGCAATATCCAATAGGCTATCGTTATTGAAATCAAAAACGGCAAAGTTTCGTACACGAGAACCATCAGCAGATGCAAATGTGATTTTATCTTCCAGAGCTCCTCTGTCATAGCGAAGTAGTATACTCACAGTGTGGTTATTAAAATTAACGACCACGAGATCCAGTCGAGTGTCATTGTTAAAATCTCCAACAGCAACAGATAGTGGACCAGAGTCAGTTGAATATGACGTTTGATTTGCAAAAGAGCCATTGTCATATCCTAGAAGTATACTTACAGTGTTGTCATCAAAATTAGTGATGACGATATCCAGTCGGGTGTCGCTGTTGAAGTCACCAACAGCTACAGATTGTGGGTTAGAGCCAGTTGAATATTTCGCTTGGTTTGCAAAAGAGCCATTCCCATATCCGAGAAATACACTTACAGTGTTATCATCTTTATTAACGACCACGATATCCACATGGGTATCGTTGTTAAAATTGCCAACAGCTATAGAGTATGGCTTATTGCCAGTAGAATATCTTCTTTGACGTGCAAACGAGCCATTTTCATAACCAAGAAAGACACTCATAGTATTGTCACCAAAATTAGCGACGACGATATCCAATCGGGTGTCGTTGTTAAACTCACCAACAGCTACAGACCGTGGTCCAGCGCCCGTTGAATACATCATTTGATTTGCAAAAGAGCCATTTCCATACCCAAGAAAGACACTTACAGTTGCGCCATTCGCATTAGCGACCACGATGTCCAGATGGGTATCGTTGTTAAAATGACCAACAGCTACAGACCATGGTCCAGCGCCAGTTGAATACGTCATTTGATTTATAAAAGAGCCATCGCCATATCCGAGAAGTACACGTATAGTGTCTTCCTGTCCATTAGCAATGACGATATCGAGATAGGTGTCGTTATTGAAGTCACCAATAGCTACAGATACTGGCAAAGAGCCAGTTAAATATTGTGCTTGATTTGAGAAAGAACCATTGCCATAGCCAAGATAGACACTTATTGTGTCTTCATTTCGGTTAGCGACGACGATATCCAGATGGGCGTCGTTGTTAAAATCACCAACAGCTACAAAGATTGGCGCAAAGCCAGTTCGATATGCCGTTGAAATTGGAAAAAACTCGTCATAACCAAGCATGATGCCTATGGTGCTCGTATCATTGTTGATGACGACGATGTCTGAACGATTATCGCTATTTAAATCACCTATGGCAACGGAGATGGACGAAGTAGATCCAGTTGAATACATTTTTGGGCTTACAAAGGTACCGTTGCCATATCCGACAAGTAGAGCTATATTGTTAGTGCCATTATTGGTTACGACTAAATCCATTCGATTGTCATTGTTGAAGTCACCAATGCCAATAGAATATGGAGAAACAGTGCCGAGAGAATATGTCGTTTGGCTCATAAAAGTTCCATTGACGTGACCCAGAAGTACACCTACACTGTTATTTCCATAGTTTGTGACGGCAATATCTAGCATGTTGTCTTCGTTAAGATGACCAACGACAAGCGAGTAAGGATGGGAATTAGGACCAGTCGAGAACGTGCTTTGCTTTTCGAAAGTACCGTTACCAGTACCAAGGAGTATACCAACATTATTGGTGCCATAATTGGCGATAGCAAGATCCATCTGTGTGTCGTTGTTGAAATCGCCACTGACAACAGCAGATGGGAAAGAATCATAGCCTGTAAAGTAGGTGCTTCGGTTTGAAAAGCTTCCATTTCTATATCCATAAAATAAACTCACACTGTGTGTACCATAGTCAGCAGTGACAATATCTACTGTTCCGTCATTGTTAATATCTGCTATATGGATCCAAACGGGCCGAGATGATGCAGTAGATAGAGTTGTTTTGTTCGCAAAAGATCCGTTTTGAAATCCAAGTACACCGACGCTATTTGTACCGAAATTTGCGACAGCGATATCCAGTCGATGATCATTGCCGAAATCACCAACAGCGATCATGCATGGAGCAGAACCAGAACCGATGAAATATTTGACTGGACTTGCCACAGTGCCATTGCCATATCCGAAAAATATGGCTATATTGTCAGCATCATGATTGGCAACAGCGATATCTAGCCAAGTATCGTTGTTGAAGTCGCCCATGGTGATAGATCGTGGACCATACTTATAGTTAATTGGATTTTGAGCCGTTGCTTTAAAATTAAGTGCACATTTTGGAACTATAAAAACACAACAACAAAAAGATAAAAACTGATCAGCAACTATGCTTCAATTATCCCTAATGGACTGTATCATAATTTCATAATTTTAATGATTTACCATTGAGAATTGTCGGATTATTGCAACTAAATCTGGATGGGAAGCAGTAGTTTTCAGGCAGAACCTCGTTAAGTTTCGCGAAACTCATCTCCTACATTACACGCTATGCGCTCTCTTCCATTTCTTTGAGAAATCTTTCGCGACATGTATCGTGATGGAGAAATATTATTTGAGTTTCTAGGCAATAATTTGAATAAGAACAGAATTGATTTTACAGCAGCAACAAAAAGATTAATTTTCATTTTATCTTCAACGTTTTGATAAATTTATTATCACTTTCAAGAAAATATTACAATAAAATTTAAGAAATAAAGTACAAGATCTACATGGTGAGCGTACTTAATAAGGACTTCATGATATAAACATATGAGGATATTTAGTAGCTCCAATTGGAGATGGAGAGGATATAGACAAATAAAGATTTATAGTTACATTATAGAGACAATATTTGAGTTTGAATATAAAGACAAAATAAATATATGTATAAAGGGTGATTCAAAAGTCTTCGTCGTTCTTAGAAAAATTGCTCGTTCTCCTTTATTATAAATCTAAAAGCGCTCAAATTTGGACATCTAATCTCTTCTAATTAGACGAATATTACCCTAAATTTTCAGACCTGTAGTCCTTATTACAGGGAAGATACATAGATTCGTATGATAGAGGAGAATTTTTTCTTGTCCTAAGATTAAAATAACGACAATTTACGATGCACACAATTCAAAATTTCAGTAAACACTTTTTTTATATTTTTTTCTATATGCTTCGATAGGGCACGAGCAGCTTATTACGAAAAATAAATTTTTAGCTTTTTGAAACAGCTTTTTAGGTGGAAAAAGTTGAAAACTTTGAAGGGAACCATTTTTGTCGTAAAACGCATCATTTTTCACAGTACGCGAAATTTTCTATCCTCTTTCTTTTCTCAGCTTATGAAACTATTTTTTTCGGATGCACGGGAGCTTTTTCAAAAGCTAAAAATCAACTTTTCGTAACCAGCTGCTTGCGCCCTATAGAAGCATACAGAAAAAATACAAAAAAAAAGTATTTACGGAAATTTTTAATTGCGTGCATCGTAAATTGTCGATATTTTCATTTTAAGACATAGGAAAAAAATCTTCCCTATCATACGAACCTATGAATCTCCCCTGTAATAAGGACTATAGATCTGAAAATTTAGGGTAATATTCGTCTAGTTACAAGAGATTAGACCTCCAACTTTGAACGTTTAAAGATTTATAATAAGGGAGAGCGAGCAATTTTTCTAAGAACGACGAAGACTTTTGAATCACCCTTTGTATATGACAATATTCAAGTTTCAATAGAGAGACAATATGCAGATATAACAATGCAAGAAGTTTGACAACAGGAGGAATCACTTATAGATATATAATATTTGAGTTTAAATATCGAGACAATATAGTGCTATAACAATGTGAGAAATTTTGGCAATAGAAACTATGTATAGAAATAACAATATTTAAGTTTATACCCAAGCGAGCCAAAAAAGACATGCGAGGGGAGCGCCGAGCCCTCGACCAATCGGAAAATGGCAATCCGAGGGGTCGATTTGAAATTCCGATGGGTCCAGAGTCTGATGGTAGGTACATTGATAGTTAGCAGAAGCACGAGATTGAAACTTTGAAACATATATGATGGTACAATTTTGAGACACGAGCTATACCCATCGGAATTTCAAATTGACCCCTCGGATTGCCATTTTCCGATGGATCGAGGGCTCGGCGATGGGTATCTTAGGAAACATTGACAGTGCAAAATCGAGGCGTCGAAATACCTCTCGAAAGGCCAGTTGGGTATATAAAGACAATATAGAGATATATTAATTGTATAACTTTATGCTAGAGAAAGAAATTGAGAAACGACAATGTTCGAAAATTATATGTGAGAGTACAGCAATTTATGAATAAAGTTTGAACGTAGTATGAAATAAAATGAATTATAGAATTACTTATGTAAGATTATATAGAGACGATGCTTTTATTATGTTTATTCTAGCTTTTAACCTTGACGGATGGTTTCTGATTGTTATAGTTTCTTGGGTATTCTTTGAGATATATCAATAGTGGAACAGATCTGGTTGTAGTATTAAAAGCTGATGAGAACTCAGCGATAGCTAGGGATTTCCTCACGTGAATGCGATATGAGTGTCTGTCTCTACTAATAATAGACCAATTTTTCCAATCAACACGATGTTCTTTTTCGTTCATATGGTGATGTACTGTCGATTTTATTTCTGAATATGCATGCTTTTTGGACGTTGTAACTGTGGTGTCTCCATTTCTATTATTACTACTATCAAATCAAGATGTCAGCTAGACATCTTACTGTTCGTGATGATACGAACGGACTGTTGAAAAGTCTCGTGTGGAACTGCGTTTTCTGTCCAGTTACATATATTGGAAAACCTATCAGACAAATGTGTCGTCCGTTGGAAGAGCACGGTGCACTGCAGCCAATACAGCCGATTCCTGATGAGGGTCTTAGATGGTATGCTCGCATCGTCGCAAACACTAGGATCTCTAGGTCAACACGTGATTTCGATAGTAGTGATGATAGGAATGGAGACACCACAGTTACAACGTCCAAAAAGCATGCATATTCAGAAATAAAATCGGCAGTACATCACCATCTGAACGAAAAAGAACATCGTGTTGATTGGAAAAATTGGCCTATTATTAGTAGAGACAGACACTCATATCGCATTCACGTGAGGAAATCCCTAGCTATCGCTGAGTTCTCATCAGCTTTTAATACTACAACCAGATCTGTTCCACTATTGATATATCTCAAAGAATACCCAAGAAACTATAACAATCAGAAACCATCCGTCAAGGTTAAAAGCTAGAATAATCATAATAAAAGCATCGTCTCTATATAATCTTACGTAAGTAATTCTATAATTCATTTTATCTCATACTACGTTCAAACTTTATTCATAAATTGCTGTACTCTCACATATAATTTTCGAACATTGTCGTTTCTCAATTTCTTTCTCTAGCATAAAGTTATACAATTAATATATCTCTATATTGGCTTTATATATAAACTTAAATATTGTTATTTCTATACATAGTTTCTATTGCCAAAATTTCTCACATTGTTATAGCACTATATTGTCTCGATATTTAAACTCAAACATTATATATCTATAAGTGATTCCTCCTGTTGTCAAACATCTTGCATTGTTATATCTGCATATTGTCTCTCTATTGAAACTTGAATATTGTCATATATATATATATCTATATACCTATATTGTCTTTATATTGAAACTCAAATATTGTCTCTATAATGTAATTATAAATCTTTATTTGTCTATATTCTCTCCATCTCCATTTGTAACTATTAAGTATCCTCATATGTTTATATCATGAAGTCCTTATTAAATACGCTTACCATGTGGATCTTGTACTTTATTTCTTAAATTTTATTGTAATATTTTCTTGAAAATGATAATAAATTTATCAAAATGTCGAAAATAAAATGAAAATTAATCTTTGTGTTGCTGCTGTAAAATCAATTCAGTGATTGAGAAAGAACACAGACAGCAGCTAACATGATGACAAAACGGACTATGAATTGCCACTAACTATAAGTTGAAAACTGCATTCGTTTCTATCTTATTTATTCTTTGAGAACATGTCATAAGCTACAATTAGAATAAAATGATGAGATTTTCAAACCGTTTTGAAGGTAAACGAATGCCAGTATATCTGTGTTGCAGCACTCCTGCCATAGCGTCATGAATAGCATGGATTGTTATTTAATAACAACAATTATAATATAACAAGTCTTTCTACGAATATTCGAAAGTATTCAATGAATAGAGCAATGGCGGTTTATTGACATTTGCTATCTGATGAATTGAGTGATGATATATTTTCGATATCGTGTGTCGTGATCTATGACTGCATTTTTACAACATGACCTGTATAGCTATATAATGATTTCCACTAAGTAACAGGTGCTTTGTATTTAATCAGAGGGCTGAGACGGCGAACTTTGGTTACTGAGAAATTATTTTATTGGGTAATGAAAATATGTCAGTTTAATTTTTCGCTCTAAAGAAGTTTATTTTAGGAAAATAACTATATATTTGAAGTTTGATCAAATCATATTGGGTTTGAGGAATTCGACTCCGTTCATGGTTTCTCAAAGTTTGTAGTATTGTTATTTTCGGGACACAGCTCTTCCAGCAGAAAAACTGCAAGACTACACATTTCGAGAAACCACCAATAAAGGATGGAGACGCATAAAAAGACAAATCAAACCACCTCGAAATTTTCAAAACGAGTATATATTTCGATGCAGAATGGAATGACAAATCATTTGATGTCACATTCAAACTTTTCAGAAAGCGATTCGATGGCTTTCGACGCAGATTAATATACGATATTTGTACTGCATCGAGGTGGCTGTAGAGTAACAATAAGTCTGTCACAAAATTTGTTCTCTTTCTTATAAATAGTCTTAGGTGAAAGAGCAGCAAATTGTACACAAATCCTTATATGTACCATCCAGAAATAATAATCATAAGCTGAATTTACGGTGAACTAATAGTGTTTCTATCGATATTTTGGGTATTTCATGAAGGTTCAGGCTTCTCATTTGGTTTGAACATGGCTTCACCATGGACTGTCCCCTTCGGAGTTTGATGCAATTTTTGACAGACTACACGCTGGCAAAATTTACTTGTGAATATCGTAAATATACAGATGATAAACCTCTATCACTCATCTTAGATCAATACCAGAAAAGGACATAATCGGTTTTTGTTTTGATAATACAAATATCATGCGTTGTTCTGAAATGGCAGCACATACGGTTGAAGTTCTAGGCAATGTCAACCCTCGAAAAATTTTAACTAATAAAATAGCTAGAAGAAAACTGCACAAACGTGTGGGCCAACAAAAACTATATCAAACTCTGAAAAAAAGCCCATTATAAAGCAACTTCGAACGCAATTGAGAAGCCTGAACCTTTATGGCATATCTGAAATATCGATAGAAACACTATTAATTCAGCTTATATTTGCTATCTCTAGATGATTTATCTAAGAATTTGTGCAGAATTTGCTGCTCTTTCAAATGCAACTATTCATAGGCAGACGAAGAAATGCTATAAAAAACTTATTGTTAATATCAGCAACCTCAATACAGTAAAAATATATTATAGTACTATGTATCAGAAGCCATTGAATCGTTTCCAAAACAGTTTGCATATGGTATCAAGTGATTCATCGCCTCATTATGCATTGAAATATGTACTTCTTTTGAAAAGTTCGAAGTCAGCCAATTTGTCTTCTTTATGCTCCTCTCCTATGGATTCATGACTCTAAAGACATATGATCAAAAAGTTTATAAAAAATTTGTTATTTTCATAAAACAGCCTTTCTTTGCGGCAATAGCCAAAGTAACCAATATCCCATTATCGGCAAGTACTACTTACTGCTTACTGGTATGGCTAGTAATGCGAATATCATATTCCGCGATACGTTCTATTTGGCCTCATAGAGTAGAAGAAAACTCAAAAATGGTTCCCATTATTGTCTACATCTCAATAAAGGAACGTGTTCACCGATTGACTGCTTACAAACTAATCTTATGCATCGTTACTGGTCGTGTAAAAGTAGAAGAGTTTTAGCTAATTTTTTACTTAGTAAGGAAATTAAAATGATACAAAGAAGGAGAATTAAAAAAAAGATCAAGAAAATCATTGATCAGTCCCATGATAATAGTGGTTCGAAAACAAGAGTGAATCTCAGCTCTTGTTACACCAAGATCAACGAATCACTAGTCCATCAATACAATGTTTTTCATTTCATATAATTGTTTGAAATGTGAAGCAAACGTCTTGAACATTCTAAAATGCACCTACATCAGTTTTCAAAGAAGACTTTTGAGCCAGAACCATTTTATTATAGGTTGAACAGCTAAGATGCAGGCGCAGGTGTGTGAGTTTAGAGAATAGAAATCATCTTCATTTCAAACACGAACACTCTCTAAGGTGGTAGTGTGCGTATGCTGATGGTAATAGACCTTCGGAATCTTGTTTCTCTTATTCATTATCACGATCCAATATGGTTTTTATTTCGAACATAAGAGGTGCACTTTTCAAAATATATTTCAAACATTCATATAAATTTAATGCAATGTGCTCTTCATTGGAACTGATTGAAAATAGTGAGTTATAGGATAATTTGTCTTACGCTAGCTTTACTAATACTTTAACGCAATCGTGAGGATTACTCATTTTTCTTTTTGAGACATGTATTTACTATCTGTTGACTTTCTGAACAAAAGTTGACCACTAATCAGCTATCAGTCAAATAGAATTATTATTTTATGACGTATATACAAAGTTTACTGTTTCGAAGAGTAGTAACGAAAAGAATTCATTACAATGCAATTATGAAATGAGCACTCACTGAAGCATACAACATAGAACACATATGAACCATACAGAAAGATAAAAAAAGAAAACGAATGTATCGGAACATCCTAGCAGAACGAAAGAAGACATAGCTGGAATACATATACTGCTTACTCTCCTCTAGAAGCAACATAAAGTGAGAAAATGTAAAGAAAATGTGTATCATAGAGAAAAAATATTTACTTCCGCCGCGTTCTATAAAAATATCTATGATATTTTCTTCTATCTTTCGCATTTCTATTACATTCAAGAACATATCTCAGAGATAAAAAGGAGGCCAGGATAAGCTGCTGTTTTCATTCGGAGATGTAAAAGAGTGTGGCCAAAAATAACAGAAATAGTGATTCCTGAAAATTGAACAAGATAAAGTTGATCTTTCTGCAACAAATAACAATGCGTAGCATTAGTTTGTAAAAAACCAGGTCGTAAAATTTTTGGTTTATTGAGATATTAAAAAAACTATAGAAAACGTGATAATATCTGTCTTAGAAAAACTTATTATTCTTGTTCCTCCAGAACAAAACAGTAATCGGACGATTCTTTCTGGAATTGTTTTCTAATCTATAATCACTGCCGATGAGTAAAATAGAAAGGTCTGACTTGTATTCAAAGTATCAGATTTAGTGGTGATAATCATTTTCGTTAGTCTGCATTCGTCAGTGTTTTTCTAAAATCGAAAAATGAAGCAGTAATAATTCTTATAATTTTGTCCTTGCATGATGATTTGCGTTGAACATGTCGGAATCAAATATTATCATAACTTAAGATTTTTTAGCAAAACGCACAATACTGGTGCAACAGAACCCATTAACTGTAGATTTTATCGCATAGAATACGAAGCACGTAAAATAAAATGGAAATACCTGGTGTTTTTGGTGCAGTAAAACAAACTACCAGTATACCGATGATCGTAACTATACTTGTAATCACAGGCAATACAAATACAGGTTTGGTGCTTAAATTCAGCATAGACCAGCGGCAATATCTCCTAAGAAAGAGCAACAATGATCATATTTGAAAGAAAAGAAAAAGTCATACATATTTTGTCCAATTGTGTAATTTTTTATTCGATCGATTGTGTTATTCAGAACGCTTCTTACAGTTTGTGCTTTTGAAATTGATTGCCGCTGCTCGTTTGCATAGACGGAAACGCTGTTCTTACGGCGGGATAAATTGACCAATTCAATGTTATCGTCCATAGAAGCTATTTCAATCTACAAGACGGTAGTATTAAAGGATGAACAAATATCTAATATAAGAAACGTTGTGTAAGCATACGACTTTCTGTGCAATTTCAACGAGTTTTTAACTATTTAATAAATGTGTTTAATATGTTGAGGAGACTACACAAGACTTTTGGCTATAAAATTATATTCGATCACAACACTTGCACAAACACTACAGTATCTTAAATAATTATCAAAGCTGCTGTTTCGATTGTTTATTTGGCCAGCTATTATTTATTTAGTGCTTGTTGATTTCTATCCAAACTAATACGCATTGTTTTTTCTTTTCTCAATGCTTTTGCATGGATAATTGTAGATTTAGAATTAAAACGTGTTTTCTAACCACATTTTTTCAAATAGTCCATAGAACAACTTCAGAATCTTCAGACATTGGCAAAGACTACAACATGATCATTTTGTAGATTGTAGCCTGAGGAAGTAAAACTATCATAAGGCTTCAACAAAGCAAATACACATTGAGGCTTATGTCCCAATTTTTGACCGTTATAAAAAGTTATCGAAATACGTCATGTCACGAACTCATTTCTTTATTTTGAATGAATTTTGGAGAAAAAAGGATATTAAAAGTGTCGAAACGTAGAAAGTTTTTCTTCATTGGGAAATGTGAGATTTTATCTGGACTCCTTAGAGGGTGTGGGTGTGGGTATTAGTGTTGATCATCCTATTAGTCACACCCACACCCACACCCACATACAAACCCACACCCACACTCACACCCACATCCACACCCACACCCACACCCACACCACACCCACACCTACACCCACACCCACACCCACCTACACCCACACACCCACACCTACACCCACACACTCACACCCACACCCACCCACACCCTAGTATCTACTCTGAACGCTTCACCTTCTTATTATTTATAATGGAGAAATTTCGGAATGCAGCTTTTCGCTGAGAGGCCCAAAATTGTTCCCCCTATTTTCGAATGTTAAAAGAATACAATTCTGAACAGTGATTTTCTACGTTGGAACTCACTAAATATATTGACATTTCTTACTGCGGACGTTAAGGTGAGAAGAGTGGCATCACAATACTTAATGGCTGCTATTCATTTCATACAGAACTTTCCAAGATTTTTGTCCATAGAAAAAAATTACTATAATACTAAAGCAATACTACATAAGTTTACAAGATAATATTGCCGAGTGATCTGCTCTGTTTACATTCATACTACGCCTATCTGTAGGGAACGATTAGAATAGAATAATCGTTAAAGGGTTCATACTCTTGTTGAGATTTGATCGAAATGCATAGTTTTTAGTGAGCGTTCCTATATGATGTTGGATTTCGAGTAAAACTGTATTTCGAACTTTGATGTAAAACCTTGTCAACATGAAGGTCCTGCTATGACTAACTCATATATAAAGTGTTTTCATGTTTAGACATTCCATCTTTGAAATACAAATTTTTCAAAAAAGGCGCAGTTCTATCGATATATACAATTTATAGCATTGATATTTTGAAAGATTCATATGTCAGCGACGCAATGTTCAAGAATGATGAAACTCAATGTAGGTGACTCTAGGACCAAAGTCGAATAATTCCTGCCTATATTCGCTCAGGAAGCAATCCAGTCATTCGCATTTGTATTTCGAGTAGAATTCAATGTGCTCTATTGAATGATTATGAGCAATTGACGGGTTTTCAAACCATTCGTTCTGAAGTCAAAACAAAAGGATGTTACTTTATGAATCATGCAGAATCCAATAAGTAGTTTCTGCTCAGATTGCACCAGGAACTGCTCCAGGTATTCTCGCTTGTGCTCCAAGCAGAGTTATACATGCACTGTTCACTAACACCAAGAATAAGACATGGGACGAGTCGCGAGCGAATCGGTGTTGGAAGTATGTCAGGAATTCCCTATAGTCTCAGGGAAGAAAAAAAGTATTTTGCGATTGGAAAAGTCACGATAGGAGATAGCGTAAATCTGAACTCACCATTCAATAGAGCATGTGGAGTGCTACATGAAACACAAATGAGAATGTGTGGGACGCTTTCTCGACCAATACAGAAATGAATTATTCCTCAGACTCTCTAGGGCCGTGAGATTAGTCAGTCGACTTGTCCACGGAGAGAGATGACTCCGTCACGCTCGTTTGTAATGAATGAGAAGTTACAGACAAATTCGCAGTGTCTCATTTTGACAAGCACAATTTTTTGTCCAAGATTGCAAATGCATTGGATGCTAGAGATCGAGTCATTTGTATGAAATAAAACAAATAAAGCGTGACGGAATCACGTTTTACGTGGACAGGTCGCAGTATTCTTCAACTTGTAGTCGAAAAGTTCGAGATATCGTCAATTCTATTTGACCACTTGATGGAGCACATCGAATTCTACCGTTTAAGGCCTCTCAAAGGTTCTGAGTTCTACCCAATATCAGAACCCCTGAAAAAGGATTACCTATAAGAAAAAATATTTCTAAATCCTTCGACAAAACCTTTTTCTCCTGTTCCGAAACTTTTTTCAGCAGTTCTGCTATCCAATAAAGCGCAGAACTTTTAAGAAGTTTGAAACGTGTTGCAAATTTCCTTTATTTTTTTCAGAGCAGAAATTGCTGGCACCTGATACTAACTTCACGTATGCTGAAAATTAATATATGAGCGAGTTATAGCCAGGCTTTAATGTTGGCAAAGGCTTAGATCAAAATCTGAGATACGATTTTACTCGAAAACTAACTTTGTCTTGGAAAAATCCACTAAAATTAGAAGTTTCCCCCCAAATTTTAACAAGAGCACGAATTCTTTGATGATTATTCTAATCTAATAGATTTCTATGCATGGGTTTAATATGAATGTAAAGGAAGCGTTATCTCGTTAGTGATATTACTTAAGGATAGAAAAATCTTCTGAATACTGATAGAGTAAAAGGGTTTCAGAAAGATACTACAATTTCAGAAGATTTACGTTTGCTTCTTGTATTGATACGATAATTTTTGTGATGACGAGTATAATACGTTGGTAATGTATCGGCGTTGTTTAATAAACAAAATGAAAGCATTATTTTGCTTATGTGCATATCGAATAAATGTTTTGCTTGCGTGCATTCAACCGTATACGTGGGGAAAAGCATGATCATATATTACTGAGCCACACTGGTTTTTTTCTCACAAAAATATTTTCATTTTTTTTGCTTGTTCTGTCACTTATCGATCAGACAACTTAATTGACGAAGAGAGAGTGAATCGACGGTTGAAAAAAATGTGCATTATAACACGGTTTTATTTGTTTTTCTTTCTATCGTTGCACAGGATAGGTAAAATATGAAGGCTTCACAAGCAATAGTATGCTGTTTAATACTGTTGATCCTGTTAAAACCAAGCTCTAACGTCTCGTATACCTATGAGGCAAGATATTGATTTTTCATACCACTTTTGGAAGCATTTTCTGCCCTTGGTCATGTTCCTCCTCAAAGATACCGGCTACCATCGTTGTGTGTATCCTTGCTTTGATTAAGATTCCTTTTTCAGTAGTGATTTTCGTTTAAGTCGCGGTTCAAATCGTCAATCTGCTACCATCTCGGTAGAAAGTCAGCTTCAGACACAACTCACACTCTCACCCACAGATTCAGTTACATTATCAACTTCAACCTTAATATCAAGATCTATCGAACTTGTTATGTTTAGTGCGGGTTCTGTCAAACCTAACTTCTAGTCCAGCTTTTACTCGTTGTTCTGTACCATCCTAAAGTTTTTCATGGACTAGTACTCATTTTTACAGCAGTTACAGTCGATTTTTGTCCTCAGCTTGGAGATCTCAGCTTCAGATGGTACTTCGCATTGGATGATATTCTCAATTAGAGTAGCAGCTTCGAACCTAACTATAGTGCTCGTTGCAGATGTGATTTGGGACCACTACTCTGGTTCGGCTTCGGTACAGTTCGGGTTTTAGAACTGTACTCAATAGCTCTCCAAGTTTCTGTAAGAATCTTGTAAGCTGCTTACGATCCTGCTGCGCTCGAATTCTCTCTTACAAGTGAACATTCGCAGCTGATAATAACCGCTCGTGCCCATGCTTTGTTGGTGGTTGAAGTGGATCATGTATACAAATTATCCAAAAGAATTCGTACCATTGCTGCTTGGTTTCAGTGCAAAGAGAAGAATAACTGTCATGATAGATAGTGCCATCTTATCTGTGTCATTAATGTTTCTTTTCGTGCCTGACCTAGTAAATACATTTTTCTATTGAAAATTTGATCACTGGCTGATCTTTTCTGTGACTATTCACCCTTAAAATCTTAGTTAAATCTGACTTTGCGTCTGAGATAGAGAATATCTGTTATTTCCTTTTTCGATAGTCACTTTTATTCTTTTCAACCGCAAGTATAGGGGAGATTTCTACGGTTTCCTTTGATTTCCTGTAGAAGAAAAGAAAATGAAAATGAAAAAACAGTTATAGTATTTGTCCTTTCACAAATAACTGAACAAGCATACAAGAAAAAACAAATCAAATGGAATAAACGCTCGAGAGAAGGTATTGATTAATGCGTAATGATGATGATATGTTTGAAAAAAGTTCACGAAAGAAAGCTGCGACATCCATGTAAAAAATTCGAAATTGAGTTAGATACAACAAGAGGGCTCTGTCTATGCAGTGTAAAGAATTATATTTTTTTTTGAACGACGATTAGTACACTGGAAAAAAAATCCGTAGGATAATCAACCTTTGCACTAGGAAAACGGTTCCATAAATCCTTGAATGGTTGATACCGATGTTATGTACCCTTTAAGCGTTCATGGACCAAAGAGTTTATAACAATGAGGGTATATGAAAATGAAAAGGGTATATGACACATATTTGAGGGTTTATTACTCAAAGTTTTCATCAAAAAGATTTATTATTCTACCCACAATGGTATATTATTCTACATTTTCATTAGAAGGGTATGCTGTTATACGCATCAGGGTAGATCATTCTATGGGGCCCACAAAAGGGTTTATTATTCTACACATAAGGGTAGATTATTCAACGATTGCAGCAAAAGGATAGATCACTCAACGGTTTTAAGAAGTGCGTTTATCATTCTAGGTCTAAGAGTAGATAATTCTACCATTATTGAAAGAAGAGTTTATTATGCTACGCATACGGGTGGATTATTCTACAGTTACAGAAAAAGGATTTATCATTCTACGTCTAATGGTAGATCATTTTACTATTATAGATACAAAGATTTATTATTCCATCCAGAAGAGTAAATTATTCCACGATTATGGCAAAAAGGATTTACTATTCTATGTTCACAAAAGCATAACGGTAGATTATTCTACGATAATGGAAAAAAGGATTCATTATTCTATGCATAAGCATAGATTATTCTACAATTACAAAAAATGGATTATTATCCTACGTCTGAGGCTACTTTATTTTACCATTATGAAAAAAAGGGTTTATTATTCTCGTATTGCGGTAGATCATTCTACGACTAAACAAAACGGATTTATTATTTTGCATTCAAGAGGAAATTGTTCTAAGTTTCTGTCACGTATTCAGGGTATACGTAAAAGCCAGAAAATGTATTGTATTATCAATTGCGTAATACAATAAAGATCAAGGTCAATAACTTGTTTTATTGACTTGAAGAACAGAAACAACTAACAAGTTAGATGAAACGAAACGAACTAAAGTTATCATCTTTTTAAGAAAAGACAAGCATATATAGAGAGAGATCTATATGTTGTGATGACTCATACAAATGGAATGTAGAATACGAAAAAGATACAAAAGAAATATAACAATAGAAATATTGTTATATACGCAATTAGAATGATCACAACATAAAGGGAAAAGAACACACATAAATATATGTATAGAATTATACATATATGCAAATCATGACTCATCAGTAGACAAACACCAACAGATAAGAAATGAAATAAATGTAACAATAATAATAATTATTGTCAATACATTACAGTTTCAGAATAAATTAGTCTATACTAAAGGATAGATTGGTCTGCGACTTTCTTAAGCGAGTAAAATAGTTTATTTATCCACTTTTAATCGTAAATTATGCTACGTTTTCATCAGAAAGTTCATGAGTATTTACATCAAGAAAGGTTAATGTACGATGTTAACAAGTCTTACCATAATCCTTCTTTTTAGATTCGTTAAGTAAGAGGATGATATTATACAGATTCAGCCGCTTGTTGTTATCTATGATCATTTGTCTGAAAGATGGTCGACATTTTTTCGAAAATGATTTCGATTGTCACAGATTGATAACCTCATCTATCGAGCAGTTCTGCGATTAGTTGAACAAACTCGGTGTATGTAAGCCACTTATGTAAAGAAAAGGATTAGAGTTGGATTGTTTTGTGTCGAAATGGGTATATGAAAGAATTACAAAATGCATTTCGTCAATTGAACAAGATTATTTGAGTAGTGATCCAATAACAGGAGCGAGTTTTTCTGAAACTAACTTTGATTCAAATTTAAACATATTCATTAGTACAAATGAGTGAGTTTCACTTTCATCGCTTGCCAATTCTGCAAAATTTCTAATTCGATTCCACATAGCTTAAACAATCATAGCAACGCCGAAGAAACATCATTGTTGTTATTAAACCACCAGAATCCGGCATCACATCGTCGAAAATGATCAAAAAAGACTTACAGATGTAATAAACCAGAACAAGAAATCATTTATATCCGACAATGATAAGAACCACGAAGATATTCAGGATGGTACTTCTCCATTGACAGATGCCAAATGAAATTCTAGTCATCGACAAAACAAACGCAAACATCGCTGTTAGAGTATACTCTGAAAAAAAAATAAGGTGTCATACGAAATCATTTTTGCAACGAAAGCGAAACCTTTCTTGAGGTTTCGTACAAACCCTAGATACGTTCAAAATGATCGTCCAAACTTTAGGAGTCTTTTTTTAAGATTTCAAAGGTTTCATACGAAACTCTAAAAAGGTTTCGTTTTCGTTGCAAAATTCGAAACCTTTTTAAAGTTCCGTATTATGTGCGAAACTCTTTTTAAGTTCTGTACCGTGTTCAGAACTTTTTTAAGTTTCGCATCGCACACGAAACCAGTTTTGGTTCCGTATGGTACCTTATTTTTTTGAGAGTACTTCTTCAATAAGCGATATTCATTGCACAAATGTTTTTCTTTTTGGCTTTCATCTATTTTTCTTAAAAGAACCTCATAAAAAATAAAACCGACATAAGCTACTATTTTTTTCTTGTCTATTTATTCATATAAAAATAATAAAAACATTCATTTATATGTACACTAATTCTACAGATTAGCTTCTATAACTATCAAACCCAACAGGCCAAATACTCGCATTATACAAATGGATCATGCACAAAGCATAACTTCTTTCAATCAGTCAGTTTCATCATCTTACAAACAATTCAATCATGCAAAAAAATCACATCAGCTGGAAAACATTCTAACTATTCACCTAACACATATCTTATTATTCACTAAATTCAATCATCAATTCACAAAATTTCAACCTTGCCAAAACATTGGAACAGAACCTTTTTAACTAGTTCACTTTCATATCAACACATACACTCCACGGAATGATACTAACAAAAACACCTAAAACACAAACCAATTCTTTATTTCATCCGAAAGCCGTTTCAATCGAACATCCAACAAACTCTGACATTAAAACAATAACCTAACATCTATTCAAAAACATTATAATTACCCAGGATGGGTGTCGGTGTGGGTGTGGGTGCGTGTGTGGGCGTTGGCTTGGGTGTGAATATGGGTGTAGACGTGGACTTCATGTGGGTGTCCTTTCCTACTCAACACCCACGCCGACAGCCACACCCACACCCTCCAAAAATGTTTCGTAGGTGTCTAAAAGCTTCCAAATGCATCCAAAGGCTTAAAAGAATGGTTGTTAAAATCTACGAAACCTTAAAAGGATCGGAGCGCGGGTACATCCTCCGAACCATCTCCTACGAAACCTTTTAAAGTTCCGTACAGCGAAAAAAGGTTTCGTAACAAAAATACGAAACCTTTATAGTTTTCTAGTAAACCCTATGATTTCGCACTATGGTTTTATACGAAACCATAAAGTTTACTAGGAAACTATAATGGTTTCGTATTTTTGTTACGAAACCTTTTTTCGCTGTAAGGAACTTGAAAAGGTTTCATAGGAGATGGTTCGGAGGGTGTACCCGCGCTCAGATCCTTTTAAGGTTTCGTAGATTTTAACAACCATTCTTTTAATCCTTTGGATGCATTTGGAAGCTTTTAGACACCTACGAAACCTTTTTGGACGGTTCGATAAAGTACCTTTTTCTTACAGTGCACACCCACACCTGGGACTCGAGCCATGTACCTTCTGCTATCCTGGGAGATGTCCTAAACCAGTTAGACTAGAAGACACATCTCATCTTCGTCTTATGTACACTGAAAAAAAATGGTATAAATACTAAACCAATGAGGGTTTAGTGGACTAAAAAAGGTTTCGTACTTGCTACGGAACTATAAATAGTTTCATACATAGTACGAAACCTAAAAAAGGTTTCGATTTTTCAAACGAATTCTAATCCTTTTTTGAGTTTCGTAGGAGATCTACGGTACCTCTAAAAAAGATTCCTGGACCGCTGAAAATCCTTTTGAAGGTGACTTAGATTCATACGAAATCTTTTTAAAGGTTTCGATTTTTGAAACAAAATGGTTCGATACGGCACCTTTTTCTCAGTGTACAGAGGGGAACACTCTGTACATAATAGATGAATAAGTTTTTATTGTATTTGAGAGAAACTGAATGAGATTTATATAGTTTTTATAGAGAAATAATAGATTTTGAATAAGTTTGTGAAAATTGAATGAGTTTAGATTATGTTTGAGAAAAATAAGCAAAAAGCTTAGATGAATAAATAAGAACGTTTGTTTTTCGTTTTTTACATATGAAATTAGTAAAGGAAAAATGTGCACTCTTTCTTAAGAATATTTATACGAAAAAGAAATGTTGAACTCGAATTTAGAAGTTAAGAAGAAATAAGCAAATAAATAAATGAAATAAGAAATGTTTTTTGAAAAAAAGAAAGAAAAAGCAACTTTTTTTTAGGACTAAAGAAAAAAGTAAATTTTGGCTATTTTTAGGTTGGAAAGAATCTTTTTTTAGAATCTACGAGATCAAACTTGTTTTTTGAATAATTTTTAATGCAATTTTTAATTTTTAATGTAATTTTATTTAATTTTAACAATAAATAAATAAATAACCATAAATTTTGTAATAAGCAACAGCGACGCGTTTCGAATATTCTTCAGACTATGAATGACTATCTTTTCTTTCGTTCCGTTTCTCTATCTTTGCTCTCGTATCTTATCCTCTACACTCATCCAATTGGGAATATTTTCTATTCTATAGGGGCCACTATTCTCATTGGAGAGGTAGATGTCCTACTATTCCTTCTATTTTTTCTTTTTCTTAGTATATTTTAACTGAGTGAAAATTCTCAATGATGTGGGTGCCGGAAAGGAACTTTCTCAATGGGACACTCACAACTCAATCTCAATGGTATGGGTGCGGGAAAGGGACTTTCTCAATGGAACACTCACAACTCAATCTCAATGGTGTGAGTGTGGGAAAGGGACTTT
>CAJNOP010000194.1:145101-167340 GCA_905250075.1 Rotaria sp. Silwood1
GGCAAAGACTACTGGGATATCGCTAAGTGGAGTGTCCTCAAAAAGTTCCTTCCAAATTTGATGAAATCTAGATCCGAATCCGGCCCAGCTAGGGATATACGTAAAGTGGACCATAATATCTCTATTAAAGTTAATTCCGGGTTTATCTTTTTCATTCCATTCTACATCTAAGACCTTATCCATATACTCACTATGTCTTTCGGTTAGAAGTAATTTTTGACACTTCTCTCTCATTAAAGTTTCAAAAAATCTCCGAAAATGTTTACCTATAAAATAGGGGGGAATACTTATTCAAAAGAAGGGTTATTCTAGCTTTTTCTATCTTTTCTTCTAAATTATCTCTATGGAAACATATTCTTACCGCTCTCAAAAGTGCTGAGAAGAGAATATTCTTCATAACGTGTGAAGGATATGCTGAGTTAAAGGATAATATATAAGGCTGAGCGGCTAATTTTCTATAGACTTTGGTTCTAAAGTTGGAAACTTCTACTTGTACTCTAACATCTAAATAATTTACGTGTGGATCTGTCTCAAAAGTTAAATCTATATTTTTATCCTTCTTACCAAACTCTACTAATATCTTATCCATCTCATCCTTACTCTTCTTAGTGTTTATAAAAATATCATCTCTAAATCTAAAATATAACTCTCCCTCACTATTCTATTGGTCCTTAAACTGTCTCTCCCATTTTCTCATATAGACATCGGCTAAGACTTGGGTACCTTTTGATCCCATGGGTCCTCCTCTAATCTGTTTATAATACTAAACTTTTTCTCCGGGTAACTGAGGGGTAAAATAGGCATTTTCTAAGACATGTCTAAAGAGGATCCTAACTGCATTAATGGGTATCTCTCCATTGATCTTATTTATTTTATTCTCACCTAACATCTCACAAACGACTAATATTGATTCTTGTTGGGGTATCATTGCATATAAATCCGTAATGTCAAAGATATATAAAAGTGTCTGGTCTGTCGTCCCATGGTGTTTCAAATGTTTCAAAAATTCTATACTATTTGTAAAACTATATGAGGTTAATTTATCAAATATGGAACGAATAATTTGGTCAAGAAAAGCCGAGATTTTTTATGTTGTTGATTTCATTCCCGAAACAATTGGTCTAAGTGGTTCTCCTACCTTATGATCTTTTGGATTATAATAGAGATGGAGTAACTCAACATCTATTGGATTTGGTTTTAATTTCTCAAAATATTTCCCGGGTAAGAATTTTCTATTTACTAAACTTCTCAATAATTCTTCTGTCTTTTCTATCGTCTACGTGGAATACTTTGGATTTATCTGTTTGTCTGAAAATAACCGTGCCCTTTTTATGTTCCTTGTGAAAACGTTCTAAGGTTTTCTCAACTATTGGGTCCTGTGCTGTTCCTTCATTAATCTTATTTCTTAGTTCTTCTTCTAATCTATTGGCAAATTTCTCAACGAATATTGAATTTCTACCTGTTGTTCGGATTTCTCTTCTCCAAGTTTCAGCTACCTTATCTTTCATTATTCTAATCTCATATTCTTTATCTATCTAAGGCCTGCTTTGGATTCTCAGGCACAAATTTGGGTCCATAATTAAAAATTCTTCTTTCTTCATCTGTTAATCCTAATAGAGTGAATCCATCTGAAGCACACCATGTTTACATCGAACTTCGGCGCCAGCCGCGGGACCTACTGCATCTTGTAGAGAATTTTTTTCTGGTAATAACCTACATCTTCAAAGCTCCCAAAAGGATGCACAACTTGAGATAAAATTAAAATACTTTTACGTTGATAGTGGCGCCCTCAGCACAATTTCTCAGCTAAAAAGCATTTTTTGATATTATCCTAAAAACAACTATGCCTGCTTACGAGGGAAGGCCACCAACTGTTCAATCGCTTTTCCGTTGAAACTATTTGCGTTATGTAGTTTCCAAAGAGTTATGAATACGCTGAAAATATTTTGGGCGGATAGCTTATTGTAACGAAAATAGTCCATTTGCAAGGTATGGGTTTTATTGAGTGCCTGGGGTCCCCCTCAGGAACATTAAAAAAAATTGATTTTTGAATTTCGACTTGAAACTTTACATGGAAAAACGCCTCAAGGAGAACAACTTTTTGTGAACGTTTCAGATCTTTCTAGTGTTCCTATCATTAGACACTGCTATGGTGAAATTTGTATTTTATATCCTTCAAATAAAGTAGCAGATTTGGTGAAACAAACAATCAAAAGGCCTAAAACTTTCAGAAAACACTATTCTCGTTGAGAAGTATTTCTATGTAAAGTTTCAAGTCGAAATTTGAAATCGATTTTTTCAATGTTCCTGAGGGGGACCACGGCAATCATCAAAAATATACCTTACAAATGAACTATTTTCGTTACAATGAGCTATCCGCCCAAAATATTTTCAGCGTATTCATAACTCTTTGGGAACTACATAACGCAAATGGTTTCAACGCAAAAGCGATTGAACAGTTGGTGGCCTTCCCTCGTTAGAACCTATCTACATTGATATCAATTTAAAGCTCCTAACTGACGGCTTCATACATGATAAGATCAGCTTTGCTAGTCACACCTAGGTTGAGAAAATCGTTTTCCAAAAAGAGCTCATTTTTCCTTGTTTTAGTGTTATTTTTTTTTAGCATAGATAGTAAAAATCGCTGAAATAATCTTACAGAAGTAACTTTTCTTATTCAGTAGAGTTTAAAAGAGATAAGGCATTCAGATGTTTGCACGATGTCTTAAAATGATCTATTAAAGTTGTTTATTTAAGAATAATATTTCTGTAAAATTATTTCAGCAATGTTTATTATCTATGCTTACAAAAAAATAATAATAAAACAAGGGAAAATGAGCTCTTTTTGGAAAATAATTTTCTCGACCCAGGCGTGAGTAGCAAAGCTCATCTTATCATGTTTAAAGCCTTCAGTTATGAGCTTCACATTGATATCAATGTATACAGGTTCTAAGCAGGGATAGCTGATTTAAGGATAACATCAAAAAACCCTTTTTGGCTGAGAAATTATGCTGAGGGCACTACTATCAACGTAAAAGTATTTTAATTTTATTTCAAGTTGTGCATCCTTTCGGGAGATTTGAAGATATAGGTTAGTACCAGAAAAAAATTCTCTACAAGATGCAATGGGTCCCAGCGCTGGCGCAAATACTTTTGTATAAAGTGGTATGTTTCAGATGGATTTGCTCAATACTTTATTATTCATTTGTGGTGAAAATCCTAATGAGGTGTAATGTGGATGTAAATTCTTAGCTTTACTATTTCTTTCTATTACTCTAGCTATTTTTCTATTGTTCTCAAGGCTCTTTTCCAATGGAGAAAAAACAGATTACGGTATCCCGGTTGTATTCTCCGTATCCTATGGATCCCGGCAGTACCCCGGATACGGGGATTTGTGAGAAATCTTCGTATCTGAAATGCGACAACAATGTATTAGGAATATAGAGGATAAAGACGATATATTGGAAATACAGAGGATTCTGAGATCCACTTTTTTTCCAAAAGAGATAACGGTGAAAACCTAGCTGTTTCAGTGATTTGAAAATTTTGCGAAAGGAGATCTGTCAGATTGTAGACTTCACGTTCCAAAAAATCTGAGCCCTCATTGTATTATTCTCAGAATCAGCATTCATCTCTGATAGCTTTTCACAAGTTTATTTTATATTTTATAATTTCTCATTCTTTCACACCTGGGTCCCCTTCAGGATGGAAAAAAAAAATTGTCTTGATTTTAGTAAAAGCACTTCTTGTTCGATAGAGTTCAATGTCCTGATTAAAAATATCGCTTTTTTTTAAAAAAGGTTTCTTGGATAATCGAGAACATCTGAATTACTTTTTCGACGCCCTAAAAAATAGTTTTTGACTTGAGAGTTCATCAAAATCTATGTTTGGTCGAAAAAGTTAGACTCATTCGACGCAGAATTCTTTCCTCTATTAGAATTTATAAGAAGATCTAAGTCATTCAATTTTTGCGAAACGATAATCCACGAATACCACCCCGATTGAGTTATATTGTGACAGCACATGCGAATGCATCAGCGAGATGATTTTTGTCAACTATGTTATTCAATGTGTTATTTCTGATGACACCATTTTGAATTTCAAATTCAATATTTAGTAAAGTACTTGTGCTATACCTACTATACTTGGGAGCCATTTTGGAGTAGTATTCGATGACTGCCAAACGAAAGATAGTGAATTTGATTTGAAAAAATACCATATTTGAAATAATGACAAGAAACTGAGTTTATCTATATATGTTTCAAATAGTTTCTTAAAACTTTTTCTCAGGCAAGTTTTTCAGCTCTGGTCCTCCTCAGGGATTTTGAGAAGAATGAACTTCACCCAAACAACTATTTTAAAATATAGACAGTTCTGATCTTGCTATAAGATGGAATTATAAAAGTCTGGAACTACGTTTTCGTATAGAAAAGGATTTAATATGAAATTCTTTTTTTTCAAAGTCCCTAAGAAGGACCGGGGCTGATAAATTTACCTAGAAATATTTTTAGAAACGATTTGAAACACTATGTGTCAGCTCAGATTTTTGTGTTGATTTCAAATATGGCGTTTTTTCAAATCAAAACTACTATCTTTTATTTGAAAGTCATCGAATACTAGTCAAAAATGGCTTTCAAGTATAGTGGATATATCACAAACTTTTTACTAGACATTGCATTTAAAGTTCAAAATAGTATCATCAGAAAGAACAAGTTGAAGTACATATTCAGTAAAATAATCTCACTGGTGCATTCGTACAATGAAACTTCATAAAGGCAGACTAATCGATATCTGCAATAATGTGATCTAATTGGGGCGGTGGTATTCGGGGATGATCGTTTCGAAAAAAATCGAATGACTTAGATCTTCTTATAAATTCTAATAGAGGAAAGAATTCTGCGTCGAATGAGCCTAACTTTTTCGACCAGAAACAGATTTCAATGAACTTTCAGGTCAAAAACTGTTTTTTAGGGCTTCCAAAAAGTAATTCAGATGTTCTTGATTATCCAAGAAACCTTTTTTAAAACAAGCGATATTTTTAATCAGGACATTGAACTCTATCGAACAAGAAGTGCTTTTACTAAAATCAAGACAAAATTTTTTTTTCCATCCTGAAGGGGACCTAGGTGTGAAAGAATGAGAAATTATAAAATATAAAATAAACTTGTGAAAAGCTATCAGAGATGAATGCTGATTCTGAGGATAATACAATTAGAGTTCAGATTTTTTGAAACACTAAGTCTATAATCTGGTACATCTCCTTTGATTGAAAATGTAGTGTTATGAATTTTTTTGAGTTTTTTGAAATATTTGATACATAATTGGGTTAATCTAAAAAACTCAGCTCTTTCCTCATTGATCTATCGTATATAATGTACATTTTGTTGACTCTATCGAATTTTATCATATGTACCCCACAGGTATCCTCTGGATCCTTTGTATTCTCGCTGTATCCCGGATAGACGAAATCCGCTTTTTCTCCTTGAAACGATTACTCTATTAGTGTCGTGATTAAGAGATGGATATGACTAATCTAAGGTTTGATTCGAATAATATAACGTGAGAAACCTTAAGAATGAATGATGTACATGTATCAACTGGTCCAGTCCGGACTGAATGTTTAGAAGAGCAGGAGTACTGGTTGCAGTCCTGATTCGTCATATACAGTTGAATACTTATAACATCTACACTGGGGAAGGTCTTGACTGATCATTCAACGGTGTCTTGAAGAAAGATCAAAACAGAAATTATGAAACTCATTGGCCGTATCATGCTCATCTGACTAGGCTTAATCCATGTTTTCTAGTCTTAATAGTAAAATCGTACTTCACTCAGAAAACTTCAGCGACTACTAAAATGATAACAAATGGATAAAACTCTTTATTTAATTCAGACTAGCTGGCGTTTCGATAAGCCCTAATCTAGCTTTGATTATTTTGAACTTACACTATGACGTTCCTGGAATTATTTTCATTATTCGAACTTTACTTGAAGCGAACGAAGCGATAAACCAACTCTTAAGTGCTGTTTTTCCAAGTGTTTATGTGACTGAAACTACATTTGAACTATCTGGTCAGCTAGAATTCATTATAATAATCTTATCAGATTTTATCAACTCTTTTACAAATCAACTTGAATTATCACGACAAATTGAATAATTATTTAGTATTGTAGTTTTTCCTTGATCTACGTATATTTTCCCTACTGTGTATAGGATATATCTCACATAGGCATGAGAGCTACAAAAGCGAATATAATTTGAGACATAGAATAAATACTCAATTAATCAATGGACCTCATGTGAGACAAACTATTAATGAATCTAGAAAGTTGATATACATCTGTAGTTCTATAAAGCTTTTCGTTCATTAATAGCTAATACGACATAAAAAGAACATTCTAGAAATATAAAACTGAAATGCACTAAAAAAGCTGTTAGAGAAATCCCTGCGGCATTAAAATGTGAAACACGATGTAGCTGCTGCTGCCAATCTTCCAAAAACTGTTCCTTTTTATGCATATTGGGGCACATTTCTTCATCATGGCTTACTTTACATTATAGAGCTTGAACAGAACAATAATCCATATATGCTCCAATTATATGTTAGTTATGCATTAACTCTGATATTTCCTTGAAGTTTTCTTTCACAGTCTATGATGACTCCTGGAGCTTGTCTGTCACGATCTGTGATGATTCCAAATCTTGTCTGTCACGATCTGTGATCGGTCACGTGAGTGTCTGTAACGGTCTGTGGTGAAGGGGGATGGATGCAAATTTCTACCACTAAACGCTTCAACACTTGTTTCAGATGGTGTTTCACAAAAAAAATTTATATCGTTAATATAGTGATCAAGACCTAGCTATGACTATCCGAGGATTTGATTCGGCTGTTAAAAGGTATGAAAAATGAAGAATAACTCATGCCAGTATACACATCGATTCATTTTATCTACTTAGCGACTCTCTTAGCACTTCATTCATGAAATATTTTGAGCTAATGTCACTCGAAAGCTTCTATTTGATGCGAAGAAAAAAATTTTTGTGCTAAATATTTTATAATATAAAGCAAATTTATTAGAGTGAAAATATAAATATCTCATTTTGGCATGCAATACATAGATATTGTTGAGCTCAAAATTGGCAATTATCACGGGAGGAATTCATCAGCAGACAATGTCTCATACAAAAAAGCTACTCAATTCATGAATAAGTATTTCTGCGCAGTGAACATTTTTATTTCTTTTCAAGTTCAATAGAAAAAGACACGTTTACCAAAAAAGGAGTTTGATCACGGCCTATGACCCCTGAAGTTTAGTGAAATGCAAGTAAGTCGAAAATAACAGCTCATAATATTTCCTAAATAGCTCTTACATGAGACACAATTTACTATCAAGACTTGTTTATTACGCTAAGAAATATTCACATTTCGATTTCTTGATTTACGCAATAAGCAGAAGTTGAGGAATTCTATATTCTTTAAATATTTGGCTACGTCGTTGATCAAACTTTAGATTTGAACATTATACCAGAAAAAAATTGTAGTGTTCTATTTCTTTGACTTTTGCTACTAATTTAAGTTTTGACAGTTGAACAGTGTAAATATTAGTAGAAACGCATACAAAAACTTATGAAACGTAAAGCTGTTTTACCTGGTTTTGCGCTACGTGAAATAACGTGTCGTGTCCGTAATAAAGTATTTAATGATGAATCAATACCTGGAATATGAAAAGAATGATTAAAATGAGCAGTCGTTTCTCAGAGTGCTTTTTGCAAGAAACTTGCTCATTAATCTGAAAAATCTGCTTGAAAATAATCAACATACAAAAAAATTGCTTTACTAACATCATGACTCAAGAAGGAAGACCCACGGAGACTACTTATATTAGAAGCTTTCAATGTAAAAAAAGGATCTAATTGATGACTTAAGTCGCGTGGCAGAAGACTTATGTCATCTGTAAATCTTTCAGTCGGAGCTCATCTCCGTGGTTGATGGTCAACAATCTGAACGAAAAATGCATCGTAGCAATTTTATATTTCGTCGAAAGGTGTTTTATTGATCGTTATCTGTATAAAGCTGATGTTCCTAATCTTATAATACAGCTCTTTCGGAGAATAAACGTGAAACTTCAGGATATGCAATTAAATATTCAAAGGTCTGAAAAAAGCAAAGTTTTCGGCACAATATGTACTATGCCAACATATTCAATCGTTCAAATGCTAGTTTACATCGTAAAAGATAGTTTTAGCGCTGAAATTATGTATATATTATTAAAACTATGGTACACTAGATTCTGACAATAGAATTCAAAATAGCTATTGATTATACGTAAAATAATATTACGTTTTATTCCGCTAGAAGAGCGTACAATTGAACTTTGTATTCGACTTCTCAAAACTTGAACAATAGCATACATACTAAAGATTGAATGATTCTCTCTCCTTTCATGAAAAAACTACAGCTGTGTCTTAATATTTTCTGGTTTAAGTCAAATCAGTGATATTTTGTTCTGGAACTAATTAGAACTTCGATTTCTATGAACTCTGTAAATTGCCAACGGTTTAGACTTAGTCATGTGTATTATCATGCATTTCTCATTGAAATAATCTGTACAAATTAATGTTCAATACCATGAAAAGTGAAACTTGCTCATGAACAATCACAGCTCTAAGATTGGGGGTGATCAACTTACATTTACGAAAATTTATTAAATCGAGAAAAATTAATTGATGGAAATGTAAATTTAAAATAAATTAACAGGAGAATGCCACCCCTATTTAAGATAAGTGAACTATCATTAAAATTGCCAAAAAAAGTGATATAGTTATCATTTTAAGTCTTCATTCGTTCAATTCTGTATGAAAGAGATATGTAGAACAAAGAGGTAATTACTGACTCTCAGACCTTATAATGCATGACTTCATCAGTCCTTAAAAACTACTTAACTAACCATTGTTAGAGAAAAGAGATTTCGGATAGTGAGAATCACCCTTTTTGATACAAAAAAAAAAGAAATTTACTGATGCTATAAGCTAGTTTCAACAGAGTCATTTTCAAAACTTACTAACAGATGGTAATTATCACAATACCGCTAAAAGATCACATGCTTCTTGAGAACTGACTATTTTTGAACTACGTAATGCAAAAATGGCTTTGTAACAATCAAAACTCTCTTAAACAAGCTCAATCCTTCTAACCGTTTTCAATACAGTCTGTATTATATATAATTCACGCGCTATTTTGATCGGGATTTCTTTCCTATACTTTTCTGTTACTGGCAAACTCAACTTTCCATCGCTTCTATTCTCTCATAGTAGTTTTGAACTTTTTACCATAATGGCTTTATATTAAACAGGGTCTACTGTTTAGCTCAAAGAAAAAGTCGACAAACCTTGCTTATCACCAGCCATAGCGTTAGCATTAATATTTTTCAGGACTACACAAACAAATAAGACTATGGCTGCCATGTGAAGTTCACGACGACGTAAACCAACCAATACCTCACAGGCCGATACACTTGATTTTGTAAACATTTCTGAAACAAAAGCACAGAAAAGATGCAGTATTCATTTCTTGGTATTAAAAAGCCAGTTTTGTCAAACTTGAAACTTGAATTCAATTATTAAAAAGCTATTTCAAACAATCAATTATTCAATTATATAGAATAGTTGAAGTTCAATTGTTCAAGTATTCAATTATTCATCTAAGGAACAGTTGAAGTTCAACTATATAAGTATTCAATTATTCAATTATGTTTTTCCTTGGTACCCGCACCTGCTGCGATGATGTGGATGTGTGTTTGTGCTTGTGCTTGTTATATATTCCCTCAGTACTTTCGTGGCACTGGTAGCTGCAAATAATTGAATAGTTGAACTTCAACTATTTGTTGAATGAACAATTGAATAGTAGAAGTTCAACTATTCAATTATTTATTTCAGGAATACTTCAAGGTCAACTATTCAATTAGTTATTTCAGGAATAGTTGAAGTTCAACTATTTAATTACTAATTTCAGGAATAGTTCAAGTTCAACTATTTCATTATTTATATCAGAAGTAGTTGATGTTCAACCATTCAACTATTCAATTATTTATTTCAGGAATAGCTGCAGTTCAACTATTCAAGTATGCAAGTGTTCATTTATGGAATAGTTGAAGTCCAACTATTCAACTATTCAATTATTCATTTAAGGAATAGTAAGTTCAACTATTCAACCATTGAACTATTCAGCTGAGGAATAGTTGAAGTTCAACTATTTAAGTATTCAACTATTCAATCATTTCTTTTCTTGGCGCTCACACCTGCTACGATGATGTGTAAGTGCTTGCGCATGTCCTCTATCCCTTCAATCCTTTGTTGGCACCCACACCAGCGGCGAATAGTTGAATAGTTAAACTTCAACTATCGCATAATTGAATATTTGGATAGTTGAATAATTGAACTTCAACTCTTCTTAAATAAATAATTGAATAGTTGAATACTTTAACTTCAACTGTTCCTTAAATGAATAATTGAGTAGTTGAACTTCAACTATGCCTGAAATGAATAATTGAATACTTGAACTCAAGTTTCAGGTTTCACATATATGATTTTTATGTGTTATTTCATTACTCTTTAACTAATATCATAATAATGAAATTTCAACAATTTGTTCGTCTCCTCTCTTTCTTTTTCACCTTTCTTTCTCGACTCTACCAACGCTTTGTTCTTTCAAGCATATTAGAATGTAAAAAAATAACAATGGTAGAACAGAAAAAAGTACAGAAAGAGGCTCAGGAGATATTTATCCCATCAAACGTTCACAATGGACACGTTGGTTATTCACAAACAATTGGATTCGTTGGATCCATTGATTGAATCATTTGTTTGTGAACACTATACAAGTGTGACTTAACTTTTTCCTTTTTATCTATTTTGAAAATAAACAAGAAAAGAGACATGCACACAAAACAAACAAGGCACGTGCCTTGATGTGTAATGTCTGCATGCATGACTAAGTGCTAGAACGCACAAAGAAAAAACAAAGACAAAAAAGAATACACATGGATGATATTATGATTTAATGTTGTCGTTTAATTATATACAAAAACACTTCTTATCGAAGTTTTATTATTATGTTATTACTTGAAGAGTAATCAAATAGCATGCAATAACAGGAGCATTTCTACTATCACTACATGAAATCAAAACAATTTCTTCAAGCTTTATTTACGGAAATACAACACCTCTAACATTCGTCTCCGATCAATCTAACTACTACATGATATACAACTGAAGCAAGCATATAATGAAGACAAAATCAAAATACATACCTTGGCTATGTTTACCAGTGCGCGAAGTTTCAGCAACCACGATGCGAATGACACTTTATCATGAAGATGCTGTTAAAGTGTGAAATACTAAAGCAAAATCATCCCTTTATATACATCCAGAAATCTGCTTGATCGTTGTGCATTGATCCGTATACATGAATCATCAGCGAATGAAGTTGACAAAAAGTACGTTGATTTTTTTCTTACCAACGTTTTTATATCACCAATTTTTTTCTCTAATCAAACTTTTTTTCTATCAATGTCTACTATTATTTTGCTTGTTCTGTACCTCGTTGTTCGAGAAGCTTAATCGATGCGCATATACAAAAAAAATCGCCTACACAATTTATCGTTTCATCACTCAACCATAAGTGAAGCATAATCATCATATTGATACAACAATTATTTCAAATTTCACGACCCGAAGCGAACTAAAACGGAATCATCTTACCAATGAAAAAAGTCTTTTGCATTTCATGATAGAAAACAAACAAAACTCTAACAGCCATAGTTGAGAAGCATTAATTGATATCTTATGACCAGAAGTACATTAAAAACTATAATCATGGTAGAGAAGCATTATTTTGAATTGTATGACTTGATGTGGAACCAAATGTTATCATCGCACTTCAGCGGGATTATTTATAATCTTATGAACAAAAGTCTATTCAACATTATCATGATATTATAGAATCTCCTTTTGAAGATACATCACTAGAAGTCCATTAATAACATATCATCGTGCTTCAGAAGTATCATTTTATATTTAATTGAACGATGTAGACTAAAACACAAGGAACGTACTAACAAACCGATAGTTTCGAATTCAATGACATGTAGTGGATCATAACGCAACTAACGTATTTATCAAAATATTATTTCCACTTTCATTATTCACAGTCGAATAAAAACAAATGCTCGCACTCATGAAAGAATTCTTTGGAATATTATGCCCTGACATGCATCGAAAATTAAGCATCAAAAACCTCACACTACAATTCCCAACATTTAAGCAAACTAGATAAAAAAAACATAACATTCAACCATTAAATTATTATTTAAACATTAAAACCCAAAAAAGAATGAAACAAAATCGTACGTAATCACCTATTATTGAGTATATTATGACCCAAAGTGGATTGACAATGAATCATCGTCCTTGGTAAAGTTTCACTCACAGTTTCTTTACCTAAATTAATTTCAAAACAACGTTTTTTTTACGACTTTTGGCATTTTTCATAATTTTACCATCTCAAAGATCAAAAAACATGGGATCCTATTAAAAAAAAACATTCTTTCGACTATTACGAACTGACATGCATTGAAAATGAATCATCAAAAACGTTGAAGTATTAAAATCAGAATATTATCACCGAACTGGATTAAAAAGAATTCTTCCTAACGAATACAATATTATTCTAGGTTTCTAGCCCAAAAATGCAGTGAAAATATGATCGTACTCAATCAAACATTATTTAGAATATAGTCATCTAATATTCATGCAAAATCAACCACCAAAGGTCTTAAACTGTAATTCCCAACTTTTCAACAAACTAGAAAAAAAGGATTACATCCAATCATTGAACGATTATTTAATAGTTAAAACCGGCAAAAGAATGAATAAAATCGTACGCAATCACGTATTATTGAGTATATTATGACCCAAGGTAACTTGAAAATGAAACATGGTTGTTGGTAATGTTTTTCTCACAACTTCTTCATGTAAGACAATTTAAACACATTTCTGTTACCACTTTACGTATTTTTCAGAATTTTATAACCTGAAGTGGATCAAGAAGACAGTATCCTACTCAAAAAATACACTCTTGGGAATATTATGGACTGAGATGTATCGAAAATTAACGATCAAAAGCGTTAAACTATTAGTCCCAATGTTTTCCACGTACTGGATGAAAAAGAATTCATTCTAACGATTAGAAAATCATTTCAACTTTCGAACCCAAGAATGCAAGCAGAGCACCATCGTACTCAGTCAAACATTATTTCGAATATACTGCACTGATATGCATTACAAATCAATCATCAAAGTTGTTAAACTCTTTTTCAGAATTTTTTCAGCCAAGCAAATCAAAAACAACTTTTTTTAGCGATTAAATATTGTTTAAATTAAAAACCCAAAATAGAATTAAAAAGCCGTACTCAATGATGTATTATTGAGTATATTATGACCCAAGTTGGATTGAAAATGAATCATCGTGCTTGGTAAAGTTTTATTCAGAATTTCTTCACGTTGTTCCATTTGAAAGCGATTCTTGCAATACTTTAGGTTGTTCTAGAATTTTACAACGTCAAACTGATCAAACAGGCGGCACCATACTCAACAACATAATATTTAGAACACAATGATCTGGGATGCATTGAAAATTAATAATCAAAAGCTTTGAACTATTATTCCGAATATATTCACTTAACTAGAAAGAAAAGCAATTATTCTAACGATTAAACTAGTATTCCTACTTTCCAACACAAAAAGGCACTCAAAAATATCATCCTACTGAATCAAACATCACTAGATATGTATATAATTAACTGATATGCATTGAAAATTAATGACCAAAAGCGTTAAATCATGATTCCCGATGTTTTCGCTGCACTAGATGAAAAAGAACTAATTTGAACAATTAAAATATTATTTCAAATTTATAACTGAGAATCGAAGAAAAAACTGTAGCAATCACATACTATTGAATATATGATGATCCAACGTGGATTGAAAATTAATCGACGTGCTAACTAAAGTTTTATTCACAACTTCTTGACCCAAGTTAATTTGAAAACAATTCCTAAACTACTTTAGATATTATATGAGAAGTGTACCACGTGAAACGCATCGAAAAGACACTATCGTACTCCAAAGAACATTCTTTGGAATATTATAAATTATGATGCATTGAAAATCAATGATGAAAAGCCTTGAAGTATTGTTTCGAATGTTTTCACCGTACCGGATGAAAAAGGATTCATTCTAACGATCAAAATATCATTTGAATTTTCAAACTGAAAAATGCAATCAAAGCATCATCGTACTTAGTGAAACATTATTTTCGACATACTGAACTCATATGTATTGAAAATCAATCACGAAAAGGCTCAAACTATGATTTGGAACTTTTTCACAAAACTAGAGTAAAATTCAGTTATTCTGACGATTAAAATACTATTTCAAATTTATAACCGAAAATAGAATAAAAAAAATCGTACGCAGTTACGTATTATGGAGTATGTTATGGTCCAAGCTGGATTGAAAACGAATCATCGTGCTTGGTAAAGTTTTATTCATGACTTCTTTATGGAAGTCAATTTTAAAAGAATTATTTTATTACTTTAGGTATTTTTCAGATTTACAATTAACGTAACAAGTCTTATAGAAAAAGCAAGAAATATACGAATTAAAACAACGAGCAACAATAACAAAAAGAAAATCTCAAAATAAATATGAGATCAACAATGTTATTAATATTTCAAATATTCTATTGAGCGAAAAACATACAAAGATTATCAAAAAATTTAAAGTTCGTCCCAACTGCTACATCAATGAACATGATAAGTAATATTGTGAACTGGGAAAAATCATTATTTTCACCACCTTCAATTATGAAGAATGCAGCGATATCAGAAATTTCCACATTCATACAAAACATGAATAAAGAAGAAAAAAAGTTACTTCATGAAATTAAATCAATTGAAAATATCATAATCGTTCAAACAGACAAATGTGAAAAAATTGTGATTATGGATAAAAATCGATTATATCACCGAATTAGCAAAAAAGCCACAAAATTATTTAATAAAGACAAAATTACATTAAATACAAATAGAGGTATAATCCGTGTGGCTGAGCCGCCGCCGTTGTGACAGTAGAAATTTTAAAAATTTTTAAGCCGTCGCCGCTGAGGTAATTTGATTGCAGACGCTGCGCCGCCGATGGTATCCAAAATTTTTACATTTATGAGCCGCCGCCGCCGCCGATACCTATCATAGAAATCGATATTTTTTTAAGCATATTTTCCTCAACTCTGCATTGGTTAGAAATTTTAACAAATGATTTCAGTTGTTGATATCTTTTTTATATTATATATATATATAAAGAAGAGACGAGCATTATCGATTTTGAATAACAAAACAAAATAAAACAACAAACTAACTTTTATCCATTAGGTGCTTTTATTTATTTATGAATAATCGTGGTCGTATTGGTTTTTTACGTATTAATATTCTTGGTGGTTGTATTGATATTTCACTTATTAATAATCTTGGTTGTATTTCTTATAAAAAATTTCATGATTTTCTATTTATTAATGGTTTTGGTATACTTTTTTCATTTGTCAATAATTTCACTGGTGTTTTTGCAATATTAGTAAAATAGTCGATGCTTTTTATTTTTTAATAATTTCGGTGTTTGTTTGTGTCTGTTTTTAGGTTCGTCTTTCAATCGACATGTCGATTATTAATAGTTTAAAGAAAAATGTTTTTTTTAACATAAAACCACCTAATGTACCAAAACTATCATTTGTTTGGAATTATTTTGGCCACTTGCACAAAAAACCACATGAACCGTTAGATACTGAACAAGTTTATTGTAATATTTGTCTTGAAAAATCAAAAAATGAACAACCTGATGATAGTTTTGCTTCAGTTAAAAGCTGATTGGCATTTATAGGTATACAAGTGGTACGGGAAATATGAAAAATCATTTGTTAGCAATGCACCATGTAACAGAATTACAACAAAAAACAACAACAAATCAACATATTCTTTTCATGTTTTCTCGAGATCGTTGTACAACAAAATCTTCACAATTAAAGCAACATTAATGTGCTGTAGAGATCTTCTACCATTTTCTATTGTTGAGAATGAAGGTAAGAACTTTTCTGTGATATTTTTATACGTCCATTAATTTTGTTCGTGCTTAGGTTTTGAAGATTTTTTGATTTCTAACAAAGTCATTAGTTCAAAATCTGAAATTCCATCACGCACCACATTATCCCCTGTTAATCTCAATAAAATATATGATGTTTGTTATCAAAAAACAAAAGAATTATTAAAATCATAAATAAGATTTCCTACAATAACACGTGATATGGGGTGCGACAAATATAAGCATAGTTCATATATTTGTTTCGCTATACATTTTCTTGGTTCAAATTTACAATATCACCATTATAGTATAAAAACACAGTCATTTGATGAATCACTTACAGGTGAAGCTATAAAAGATCCTTTTCTAGTTGTTTTACATGAATTTGGTTTAAATTCGAATAATATAATTGTGGTGAGGTAAATTTTTTATGAAACATTTGTGCTATGTTTTGGTTTTTCTTCGCCTAGGTCTGTGATCAAGGCTCGAACATGCGTAAAGCATGGAAATTATTGAAGGTGATTCATACATTTTGTATTGGCTATGGTATTCATAATTGGTTGATGACAGATTGTTTTCCTGAAATGAACTTCGTACCAGATTTATTAGATAAAGTTCAAATGATCATTAATACACTTTGTTATCATCAACATGAACTTGAATGTGAATTTCTTCGATCAAATGAAATGATAAACAATGATTTATTATCAACAATAAATAAAGCTGGCGAAATTTTAGATGCTGATGTAGCCTCACCATATATTGATTTTGAAGATTTTGAAGCATTGAACGAGAATATGATAAATAATGATTTAGAAGAATCGTGATTATCCAATGATTTACAAGCCAATTCTAAACAAATTCAATGTTCAACAAAGTCGAATTCTTTAATGTCAATGAACAAAACAGATCCAGATAGATTTCATACTTTAAAAAAACGTGTGTTACTTCGTTGGAATACGATTTTAATTATGCTTCGTTCATATATAGAAAACATCTAGTATTGAATTTTTGTTACGTCGATTAAAACATTTTGATTTAATATTGTCAGTTGCTGAAAATCAAGTTATTTATGATTTAGTTGAATTTCTTGGTTTACTGGAATCAGCATCAAAATCTTCTACAACTATGAATTTATACTTATTGCTACGAATGGTAAGTATTAAAAATCGAACCATTAACTATCATGAATTAAGGTTAGCTAGAAATAAGTGTTCACCCTCAAGAAAGATTTTTATAGTCATGAAACGCTTTTTCTTTTCGAAATGAAAAGCTGTATACCTGTTACGATATAAGTATATTGTAGCATTTAGTTGGAAATATATAATTAATTCATTCATGTTTATTATAGGAAATAGAATCTATGTTAAATATTACTGAAATGGAATCACCAGCTATTCGAGAATTAAAAATTTTGCTGTTCGAAAACCTGAACAAGAGATATCCGATGATTTCATTAAATATTTGTGCTTTTCTACTTGATCCATCACAATTAAAAAGTGATATTAGTCGTTATTTAACTCAAAATCAAACGAGAAAAGAGTTAACATTATTAAAGATGATTAAGAAGTTTAGAATTTATAATGTTCCACAAGAATTTACAACAGAAAGTATTTCAACACCTGCAATATCTTCTCATTCAACTGCACGTACAACAACATGATCGTCTCATACGAAACGTAATTTATCGGTGGAAAATTTAAGCGACTCGGTATAAAATTTGAAAAAACTTCGTGAGAATTTAATCCAAAAGCACACACCAAGTACAATGCCGGCTGCTGATCCCATCATAAATGAGATCGAAAAATATTTGAAGCTGGATGTTAAATGTGATGATGTCCTTGAATTTTGGGAATTATCAAGCGACATGTTTTCTCATTTGAAACGTCTTGCTCAAATTGTCCTTGTTATTCCAGCTACATCTACACCGCTTGATTCTCAATGCTAAAAGAACAATGTTATTACCAGAGAATGTTGGTAAAATACAGATGATCCATGATAATTATAGCTTATTCAAACCGACCTAAGATTGTATTTTTTTTGTACATTTTTTTCTAGTAATTTACTTCTTTGAAGAATTTCTATTTTTTTCATCCATTGTCCATCTCAATATTATTTATATAGTTTATTTATTAAGTCAAGATGTAAAATAAAGTTGTTTCACATATTTGTTTGAAAATATGAACGATAGGATATTAAAATTGACAGCCTTTTCTTGTTCACGAAACTGTAATGCCTTTTTAACTTTGCAGCCGACGCCGGCAAGCAATGAAGGATCCGAAGCCACCGCCGCCGTCAGCAGCAAAAAAATTTTATTTTTAAGTCGCCGCCACTGTGAAGCCTAAATATTTGAGTGAGCCGTCGCTGAGTATTAAAAACAAATAAAAAAATTTGGCGCCACAGCCGGACAGCACCTTAGCTTACACCTCTAAATACAAAATATCACTTAACGTGAAATGATGATTTACCAAAAATTCGTAGCCAAACGAAACTACATAGAACTAATGTACCAACAAGAATCGTAGCATGTTCAAGAAACACGATTATATCACCAATATCTCAATATCTATTGAATATATTAAAGAATTAAGATCAACATTAAAAGGTGTGGTAAATAATACATTTAATTTTGTTAAAGAAGTCTCCAATTTAAACATTGATCAATATGAAAAGCTAGCAAGCTTCAATATTCAAGACTTATTTACAAATATTCCTGTCACAAAAGCCATGGATATTACAATCAAAAAACTTGATGAAATGAATAAGTTGCAAAACTCATTATTCACCAAGACGGACATTAAAGATTCGTTTTACATTTCACTAAGAAACAGTTATTTTCAATTCAATGGAAAATATTACAAGCAAAACAAAAGTTTACCAATGCGTAACAAACTACGATCAATTTTAGCGCATATCTATATGGATTATTATTCAACAAAACACTTATATCAAGTGGACAAAAATAAAATTGGGCGATATATCAATGATATATTAATAATTACAACAATGAATGAACATGTATTAAAAAGTTATGCCAGTGAATTTGTCAAAAAAATGGCAACAAGAATAATACAAAATGTAGAAGATCTTCAAGGACAGAAAGAAGATCTATTAATCCTTTCGGGGCGGGAGACGCATGTATGCGTCTTTCGTCCTGAAATAGTTCAAATCTAGGGATGCGAACTAATTATCATTTGTGTACTTGACATTGTTCTATGATTTAGTGCCGACAACATATATATAAGCCGTACCAGCCTTTGAAAAGATCAATAATGCTGATGAGAAAGAAAAATTAATTCACTTAAATTAATTCCGTGTTTCATTGTTTTGCTTGACAAAAACAATCCCGTCCTGAAAGAGTTAAAATTGAATGCAATGTTATTAAATTATCATTATCCACCAGACGACATTGAAAAACTAATTAAACAAGCTTGTGAAAACATTAATTTAATTTCCTATGTTAACAATACAACAAATCAAAACAATATTAATCAAAAGCTCCATTACAGTTTATGTTTACCTTATGTTCCAGGATCAGAAGTGTTAAAAAGAAAATTAGAAAAGAAATTAAATATCAGACTATATTTCTCCTGTCCAAATAAATTACAATCATATTTCAATCAATCAATGAAATAAGCTGTGATTGTGGAAAACCATATATCGGTCAAACAAAAGTCGGAATTAAAAAACGTCTGAAATAACATTACAAATCAATTACTGATGATAAAGATGAAAAAATTAGAAATAATACACCATCATTATGATTTGAAATACCAATGTTTATTTCATGTTGATAAATCATTTATTATAGAAGAAGATAAACAATGCTGGAAAAGAAGAATTAAAAAAATAGCTTATTCAATAAATAATCAGTCTAATAACAAACATGATGCATTTTATGAAGCTTGAACTCCAATGATTTATAAAGACAAACAATAAATTGAAAGAAAAAGCTTGTTAGCGCAGCCCCTTTGGGGCTGAAATTTGGAACTCACGTATATTCTTCAGCTTCATTATACTAATATGCAATATAAATATTATAAAATCACAAAGTTTTTAATTTTCTGACAGGCGCCCTTATTTTTCGTCTTCTTTGTTGCTATTCGCTCAGTATGTTTCATTTTCAACACTACTTTTTTTCTTTAATTTTACATTTTTATTACAAGAAATATTGAATTATATGCCGAATGAAGCTGTTATATATACATTCCCTAGACTTTCAGTCTAGAATCTAGAAACGGAAATTCATCTGTGTCTGTCTGTCTGTAACACTTGGTACAAATGACCATTTTTGTTGTACAAAGTATCATAGTGATGGTGCAAGTGATCATTTTCGTGGTACAACGTGCCATAGTGATGGTACAAGTGACCATTTTCGTGGTACAAAAGTACCGCTTTGGTGGTACAGGGGACCATTTATCTGACACAATTGGCCATTTTCATTATACCAATGACCGTTTCTGTGGTTCAGTTCGCCATTTCCACGGCACAATCAATAATTTCTATGGCACAGTTGACCATTCTTATGGGTCAAATGAGCATGTCTGTGTCACAATTGGCCATTCCCGTATTAGAAACATCCATTACTTTGGCATAGATCACAATTTTGAGTCGTTATAATTAACTAAAGTATAAACTTTATCATATACATTAGCATCTTTCAATATTTTATCTAAAGTATTTGTATATATCTATAGTATGTAATATAGAACATGTTACAAAGATTAATAATTTCTTCTAAGCTCATCATTATACAGAATTCATTTTTATTTAAAAATATAAGGACATCATTGTCATCATTCCGTCAGTCTAGGACCAAGTAAATCGACATTCAATGTCGATGAACGTTACTTGTGCATACGTTATTTCTGAATATTCTTCACAAAGGTAAAAATATAAATATTGAATGTGCTAACATCTAGCATGCTGATTCCTATTTCAGGTTGTCTGTTTCATTTTGGTCAGTGTGTATGGAGGCCGATTCAGAGTTATGGTCTAACAAGAAAGTATCATGATGATAAGTATTTTCATATAAATGTAAAGAAATTGACTGTACTAGCATTTGTTCCTGTTATAGACGTTGTGAAAGCATTTGAACTACTTGAAAGTGAATTCGATGACGACGCTGACGAATTTATGTATTATTTTGAAGAAAACATGGATTGAAGAGCGCAAGAGACAGGGGAATATTAGTAATTGGATTTCATTGCTTATTACTGAATCTTTGTTGAGGTGCTGGTCGAAAAAGACCACAATTTATTCATGAATTATGGAATATCTACGATCGCGTCGCAGTCGACTTACCTCGATCGAATAACGCAATCGAAGGTTGGCATAATGCCTTTGCAAATCATGTAATTATTTCCCATCGTACAATTCCCAAGTTGATCGACAAAATTTGTCGAGAGGAGTCAAAATTTGAAATTGATATCGAAGAAATCCGTCAAAGCCATGAACCAAAACGAAAAAAGCTTCCTATCGGAAACTTGACGAGAGGGTCAAACGGCTTGTTCAGTCATACAACAATAACGAATTAGCTCAATATTTAAGTGGTATGGCAACTAATGTAAATTTGTAAATGACATCGTAAACAAAAATATTTATTTATTTAATTTTTCTTATCATTGAATTGTCTTCTTTTTGTTAATTGTCATATATGTCTTTACCATTTGGTCAAGAAAAAAAATCGTATAAATAGCTGATTATAAATATATAACTATACAGGTTGATTACGTTATTTTTGCTAGTTTTGTGTCGTTTGCTGTATTTATGCAATACATCGAATTTTTTTTATTTGAGCACAGTTGGATAGAGCATCAGCTCTTCTATCAAATCATATAATTTGTTTGTTAGTTTCTCTGGCTCTAGCCCAAAATTTTGATGAATCTCAAACAAGTATGAAAAAAAAATTTTTAGGGTTGTTGTCATGATTATTAACAGTTTTATTTTTCATATACAGACTGCTTGTATCATGCTTAATAGTATTCGCGATAACACGTGCGCATCACATATTGAACGTTTTTTTTCTTTCCTCTCGATGACAGTTATAG
>CAJNOP010000194.1:167440-195852 GCA_905250075.1 Rotaria sp. Silwood1
TTAATTTATAGCTATTTTCAATTTTCGTCGTCAACCAATGACAATTTTTGAAATTGATTTTACATTATCTGATTGTTATCGAGCTTTAGGTCCAGCTGGTATGAAAGTTTTCTTTGTATACAAAATAATTCATTAATTATTTCATTGCCTATCTTTGTTTCTATTTTTCTAGAAGGTTTTAATTTTGGTGTTGTATCATTTAAAATAGCAAATGAAAACGCATATCCAGTACTTGAGCAGATAAATTTTTTACGTCTTCATATATTCGAAACATTACTTTTTACATTATTTGTACGACCAATTCGAATTTCAAATCTTATGGTTGATAATGATGGTGATGATATTTTAGTTACTTTTACTTTACTTGATGCACCACCACGTACAGGACCTGTAGAAGTTCCCTTGCAGGAAAATTCGCTCACTACATCTATCCAACGTCTTCGTACGGTGATCGATGCGAATAGCCTGAGTTTTCGAGTGAAATACGGCACCAACCAAACTACTATATTACGAGCGCGAATCAATTCGCTTCAAGTCATCTATACGAGTTCTGATCAAAATGTTAGTCAATGTATTAATCAAACTTTTGTTACAACTCCAAAACCTGATGAATGTCTCGACACAACAACTCAACAAAATCAAAATCTTGATCAAGGCATCGACATAGTTTACAAGAGCTCAGGTCCATTAATTACTGGTTTCTGGGTTGGATTCATCGTTTTAGGCGTTTTGATTGGTATAGTTGGTGGCGTTTTTGTTTTGAAACGTTTCTTCAAACGGTGAAAAAAAAAATTCAATGACATGGCAACAGCACCAAAACTAATGCTTTTGATTTATTTTTCTATATAGCTGAGTGTATTTTCTTTAAAAATAATTGCACAATAAAGATATTTCATAAACTAAATGATGGGCGATATTTTCTCTACAAGAGAGAGTGTTATCATTCTGTCATTGCTGAAACTATAGATCACGCGATCAAATGAATGACTCTTTTTTTTATCACATGCTTATCGAAACCCTTTTTAGAACAGTAACTAAATATTTTTATTTATGCATTTAAATGTACCATGAAAGATCGACACTTATGAGTAGCTTCAAAGCGCAAATAGATATTAAAATCGAGTTTAGCTAAAAAAATCTCAGTTTCGTTGATCATTGAACGAAATAAAGTAAGTTTGTCTCTATTTTTCATCTAGTTCGGCGTACTCTATCGAACTTTATTATCATATTACTAAGTTGCTCCTTATCTTCTATGGCTAGCAAAAATAGTGATGCTTATTTTGGAAGGTAATAGTGATAAAGTAAAATCTTTATCATTGTAAGTTGATAAAAAATAAAAGATGTGTTGCCTATGTCTTACTCTGCCATATTTTTGTCTATGCGACTTGAAGACACATTTTGAATGCATAATTCTTATCTGGTCTTCGTCGCAAATGTCGTCTTTTTTTTCTGAAACACCGGATAATTAATACTTCTTCAATTCAAGTCCGATAGGAAACCTCTTTTCTTGGCGACCACAACAGTGAGATTTTGAGATTTAGTCGTCTCCAGGCAATATGATTTGTATCAATTGACTTCGAGGTAGCCTATTATCGATCATCAAACAAGGACAAATTGAGATATTGTATAACTTCCATGTGTCTAACTAAGTCACATATATGTAACTCAACGCACAAAGCAAAGTGGAGTGTGATTGCTTGGTCGATAGACTACTGCAGTATATCTGTAATATGATACATTTTTGCGGTAGAGTTTGCACCCCTACCAATAATGATCTACAGTACAATACACTTTGTTTTAGTGTATGTCAAATCGTGATAAGCAAGTGATGCTAGATAAAGTCAATAAAGGATGTTATTTAAATGAAAAGAAAACGATCTACATTAAAACTGAATAAAATGAGAAAGCAATATTTGGAAAAGTTCAATTTTTTTTGTTAAATCTATATGAAATATATCAAGCATGGGATGTATCCACTGCAGCTTGTAAATTTTGCATAGTTAAAGGTGTTTCTGGTTTCGTCCTATCCGAGTTGGCATTTTTAAAACTACCGCTAATGTTGGAAGAAACAACAGGCGCTGATTTTTTGTCTAGAAGTTGAACGGCAGCAATTGCAAACAAGCCAAGCACTATGCCGACAATAAGCCCACCGATAATAGCACCGGCTTGAGCTGCTGACGTGTATTTTTCTTGCTTAATTCGTTGGCCATTAGTGTGAGAATTATTGACATTAGGAGCTTTGCAAATGGAAACATTGGTCTTAGAAACGTTGCAAATTGAAACATTGGCGTAAACCGTACTAGCATGAATCGACATAAATTGTTTGGAAACTTTGAGAGAATTGGGCTGTGCACTAAATACTAGTGATCTGTCAAAACCTAGCAGTGTCATATTAAACGTGAATTGACCCGCATTGATTGTCATCTCGAGACGTTGTCGAGATGTTTCGGTCGATGGTTCGTTGTTGTTTGATAAGGGCACTGGACCAAGAAGAGTGAATAAAACATAGACACTATTGTCAAATCGAATGTGATCGAGTTCAATGTTGCTAATGTGCTTCATGGTGACCTGCATGCCATTCGCCAGAGCAAATGCCACATTTCTTTCGAGAGCACGTCTGTCCAAATGATTGCCATCTATTAGACTGTCATTGCTTGGCTTGAGTACGAAGCCAAGATGAAGATAGTCTAGGTTGAGTGAGCGATAACATATACTCGTATCGAAATCAGATAGTTCCAAGTCATGCGCCATTTCATAAAATTCATATTCAATATCTTCTGTAAGAATATTCAATGGCGATGGATTATTTGGATCTCGAAATCGATACATTTTTAAATATAAGCTTACAGGATAATCAAATTGTTTAGGTCGATCGCTTGGCGGACGAGCATACGGTGCACGCATGGACCAACCATATTCAATATTGGTGGCTGCCCATGTTTCACCTGTCGGCACACCCGTATCTAAATCAACCATAGCAGGAAAGTTATCTACTGATGTTGTTAATATTGTACATTTAATAGTATTGCCACGACATGCTGAAATGATGAAACGAAAAAAAGAAATTAAAGAGAAACTTTTAAAAAAATCTTCAGTATTTTTTCTTACATCGAAATCCATTATATTCCCAAGCATTTCTAGGTGGATTAAATATAAAATAAGCTTCATGCTTAACAAAAAATCGTATTGGATCAGAAATAGAACTAACATCTGGTACGTATACACCTGCATTGATTTTACAGCTACCAACACGTTGATCAATAATATAGGTTACATTATCAGAATAATCATGAATGATCGATTGAAAATCTTCAGAACCAGGTGGCATAAAATCATAACGTATACGTCTTGAACCACCATCACGACCTTGATCATAACGTAAATGAAATCGTTGCCAACGTGAAGAATGTGATGTTGAAGTATCAACACGAACAGAAAAACGATTTGGCCAACTAACACCAACATCTGTAAGTGATACTAAAGTTTGACCTGGACCACTAGCACAAAAAACACCTTTTGGTGGTGCTAATGCATCTGCTGTTTCCGTAATACCTGGCCGAAATGAAAGAATATTAAATACTTCATCGAATTCAACTGCTTGTGTGCCATTTGGAAAGACAACTGAAGCACTAATTAATGCTTGGACAGGAATGGCATAATTTTCTATTGTACTACCCGGCATAACAACACCTTGCTGAGCGAACGTCCATATGCGTCGTGTTGTTTGTAAGTTTGTTTTGTCGATAATACAACTTTGCCACTTATCCACTGGAATTCCACGTATTATATCTTGACCAAGATATATTGGTATAACTGGTCGATTTGGATTCGCACTTGAAAATAAAAGAAATTCATTCATTGGACGAATATGCGATGTGCCATTTGGGAATTTTATTGCTGATGCACCATCTAATAAATAAGAAAAAAATAAGTACTTTAGAAAAATCATTAAAATCTTAATGAAAATATACCCATATCGTTTTCTATTGGAATATCGCTCACAACACAAAAATTTCCTCCATAATAAGTTGACTTCTTCTTTATACCGTAGTAATAATATCCAACGTCAATAAAACCCTTGTTATTCTTAACCATAATTAATTGATTAGCATCATAATCATAAATATATTGATACATAGTTATTTCGCTTGGCAAGGTTATATTCGACATATGCCTAATTTCGACGCGCTCTAAGGCAAATTCAGCTTTGTTTGGAAATTTAGGTAGTGGTGGTCCAGGTATTGTCGAAGGTGTAACTGATGGATTAACTGTGCATAACTTTGGGTCACCATTCCATTCGAGAGGAGATATTGTCGTTGGATTTTGCGCATGATATTTAGAGATAAATAATAGTAGGAGAAAAACGAACCCATATTGTTGTCGCATTGTTATTTTAGTAAATGAATAAATGAAAATGATATGAAAGTGTTACTTGTATAGCTGTAAAATTTAAAAAAAAAATGATAAGATAAGAGAACTTTCAGATACACAATAAAGAAGGGATAGGCTGCTAAATAATTTTGTGTTGTTGTTTAAAGACAAAATAAAATAAATATTACTTGAGAATTCAAATGTTTTAAATAATATTTGAATTTAAAAATTAGTTTTTATTCAGATCTAAGATTATTTCATCCTACTTTACGGTAACTTTCATAATCAAATTACAAGAAAAAGAAACTAAACAAAAAATCTTTTTGTTTAATTGTTTTGATATAGAGAATTAAAAACGTGTAGAGTATCGTTCATTATCAGATGAAATCGTGTACTAACAGAAACCTTTACTCGTAATTCTTGATCGAAACGACACATATCGACGAACAGTTGAATAAACAGAGTCAGCAAGCGATGATGGCGTTATACAAGATATATGTGGATGTGGGTGTGGGTATGGGTGTAGAGTGTGTGTATCTGGACGTGAAGATGAATTATTACAAGCGTTGACAGACTATACTAATACCCCCACTCTCAACCACAGTTGACCGTCAGTTTATATCTCGGCCGTCGATTAACCGCAGTTGGGCATCGGTCAACCACGATTAACTGGTGATTTTGATTAAAGCCACTGATTACCGGCAGTTTTCATGAAAAAAAAGACGATATGGGAGACCTTCTGACCACTATAGTGTCACGCACGGGTATAACTTTTTGCATCCGAACCCGGGTTGGCACTTTTTTTATACCCAGACCCGACCGCCATATACTTGGACCCGGGTTGCTGTAATCAGTATCCGATCAAAATCGGGCCGAAACTAAAAGAAATCTGCAGATACTTTCACAGTCGAAATACAGATTTTAAATTTTTTATTTTATATGAAAAAATGTATTGTTTGGTTTCTCTCATAAATGGCAGCAAGAAAAAAGATCATCTCGAATCCCATAAAAAGACGAATGAATAAAGCAATTTAGGATTCACTTGATGTCTTCTGTTTCTAAAATTCGATCAATTTCGCGAAGTATATGTTAGCTTGTTTGTGACGAAGATGGAATGGAACATACCTATATGAATGCTTTTCCCAAAACGAAAATACATGTTCACTTTTCTGACAGTTCATTTTCTTCTTCATTTATTTCATTACTTCATCATATGATTACTCAGCATCTGCAGATGAATTTTCATTATTATCGAATTCTTTTAGTACAACAATATTATTTTCGACTTCAGTGACCTATTCTCAAGTACAACAAGTTGCTCGATCATGATCAAATCGGTTTTCATTCTTATGCCTTCATATAAATATTGGGTGAGTCATAATGGTTGTAATATCTACTATTTTTCAAATATCTCAATACAGATCAATCCTATAAGCTTGATTTTTTGTAAAAGATACACGATGAAATTTCTTTACAAGAATAGTAATGAGAAATTCTATTAATTTAGTTTGGTGGTATTTTTATAAGGCTAAAAATGAAGTGCAGTGTGATCATGAAATGTCCCATTTTTCTGACGTAAGGATGCGAACTCTTTTTTACGATATTCATGATTCATTTTAGGGATATGCAGTTTTAGTTTATTGACCACCAACCCAATGTAGTCAGTGCATATTGAAGCCTTGAAAGACATCGCAACAAAAGAACATATTTTGATAGAATTTGTATTTCAACATTTACATAAACATTACACATCACGAGCTTACTTAGGTCTACAGAATATGCATAGTCACGATTCGAAGACTATTTGTCGGTTACAGAGCTTCTCTTGTAAATTTATGTTGATATGTAGAAAAAAAATTGCTTTTACTTTGTTATTTTATTTTATTTTATTCTTAAATAAACTCAAACATACTTCTGCCTAAAACTTTTATTCAAGTAAATAAATATCAATCAAACTATAGGTATATTTATTAGTTTTACATTGATTATATGAATTGATTTTTTTTGGTATTGTTTTTCGTTAAATATTGAAATCGATAGAATTTATATTTTATATAGTTAGGTAAAGGATATGATTTTCTGTTAATATCCTTGAATATTTAGTTAAGAACAAGCTCGTTTTCTATAAGAGATATGTTAGGTCGATTTTTGATTGAAAATCACTATTATATAAGCTCATCTTTTTTTCAAAAATTACGGCATCTCATTTGACATGCTTAAATTTTTCCTCCCTAGAAAAAAAAAGAATATTTACAATCATATCTACTCTTGAAGTTCAACGATGGTTGATTCAAATATTTATTCTTCTAAGCACTTTTTGCTGCAAAATATTTGACATTTATGTTATGAATTATAAAACTATTTTATTTCTTCTAGATGTTGTGCATATTTACAAACGGTAAGCGTAAGTTTTCATAAAATTTAAAATAGTTCTTCTAAAATATGATTCTACTTAGTAAAAACAAAGCTATCTGAACAATGTGCAAGAAAGACAATGATTGAAGTTCTAATTATTTGAGATGAATCAATGTAAATAAATAAAAGATCATCACTGTAACAATAAAATATCCAATAATTGAAATCAATGTCATTAATTGAATTCGTCTGTCTTCATTAGGCACTTAAATTGTGATAGATTCTGACATATCACACAAAACTATAGCTGCTAAAATACCCATAACTGTCTCGCCAATATGTGTTGTATGATCAGCATGGCCCGAACTATCAGCATTAAGACATAGACTCAATATAAAGTATGGAATAACAAGAAGCGTTATAAGAAATTGAATGATAAATTGTCTTGAATATTTATAATAGTAAAAATTCATAGAGTATTGCCGATAATACAGCGGAATAAAAGACCATACAACAGTCCCAAATGTCCCCACAGATACTAAAAAATATCAAACATTTAGTGAATAAAAAATCATCATGCTTTACTTACTATTTTCAGATTTCAGAATGCATTCATAAGATTTGCACTAAAGCCAGCTAAAATATAACATATTCTCAATTTTTTTTTATATCATATGTTCCTTCCAAAAGAACGAAAGAATTGATAAGGGAAAATAAAGGACTGACATTGAGATTTAAGTCAGGCATTGTATATCTTGCTCTGCTTTAAAATAGAGTGGTTTCATACAAGGCACATATTTGCAATACATTTTAATCCAGTCTCAGATGTTAGAAACTATTCCAAAATTGCAGAATAGTTCTTGGATTAGAATTCGGTAATTACAAGAGTTCAAACAGATATATTTAGGTGTTCTTTACAAATAAAAATATCTATTAAAGTTTAAAAAAAGTTGCCGTTTGACACACAAGTTTCGTCGAGGCTTATTTTCTAAGTTGCTGGAATGATTGGTTTAGAGCTATTTCCGAATATTAAAAAAAAGTTCTGTGCATTCGGCAAGATTGAGACGTTCTCGTAAGTGTTGTTGAGTCGCATAAAAATGACGTATTAACTTTTTGTCAACCAATCAATCAGTCATTTTCAGGGTTGTCGATTGGGGTAGGGAGCTTCCTTCAGAGATACTGAGTCTTCCATAAAAATGGAAAATAACTTAAAAGATTTCCACAGACTCAATACTTTCCAAAAAAAGTTTCTTCGATTACAATATTTATTCAAAAATTTGTCGGAACAGACGTTCACTTAAGCGGGCAAATTCTGGTCTGCTAGCTTCGCCTGTACTGGAGATAGCTGCAACATTCGGTATTTGAATGAGGGTTGCTCGAAAATAAAAGTGCCAAGATGACTGAGATATAATGGTCTCAAGATGAAGATGATGTTTGATTTATAACGCCAGTGTCCGTCAACTAATGAAAAGCGAGTTGCTGCTTACGATCAGAGTTTTTCGTCGAACATATACATCTAAAATATTAACTCAATATCATACAAAATAATTGCACTTGTTGGAGAAGGGGGTGTAGACAATTTTGGTCAAATACTGTATATGTGCATATGCATGGTGATAGACTACTCGATAAGAAACGCACATGTGCTTTTGTTGTTTTTTTTTCTTTTTTGATAATGATCAAACGAAAAGGTAATAAAAATGCACTGTTTGCTCGATTCATGAATCATTTTAATAGCAAGCATTTCAACACAAAAAAAGTAACCAGCACAATTTGAAAAATGATGAATCAAGGTAAGATTTTACTGTTTGAAAGATTGTTTTCAAGACTATCAAGTAACGTTAAACTCTTTTTAAATTGTTACGAAATCAATAAATAATTGAGCTACTTAAATTTAATAATGATTAATTTTAACAGTACAGATGTGTTTCTCGAGCAGATGAGGTTCAATGCAAAATCTAAAGTATTTTAAAGTATTCATTGTGATTGTTTTGATTGCAATCGCTAAGTGATAAACTTTACTTTCAAGTCATTTTACACTTTAAAAAAAACAACAGAATGTTGCAGTGAGAAAATAGTTTTCCATATAGCGCTAGTGTTGTATGGCTTATTTTTGAATTATTATGCCTGGACTTGAGTTTTCATACACTTAGAGCACTGAAACATTTTTTTAGAGTGTCACTAAAAAACATTTAACTTCCATGAAAAGATGCCTAGCAAGAAGTCTGTATGAAGTTTTTCCTTAGTTCAAAGAAGTATTGTGAATCTTTGGACTTATTTTGCTAGACGCATGCTACAGTATAATGGATACAACCTATCTTAGTAGAATATAACCAAAACATTGGAGTTGTATTTGTTTGTATCTAGACCATTCCGTGGCATATCCGACATAGCCATCATTGTGTGAAGATCTTTCTCTCTATCGAACAGATCATGTTGTTTTTAATTTCGATCAACTCTCATGTTGAAATGGTGTGTTTTCTAATGAAACTCATTCACTAGAAACAACTAGTATCCTAAATATTAGTTAATAAATATTCAAAACGAGAAAACATACAATATCCATCATAAGTTTCAAGACATGTGAAAATCAGGCTAACAGTAATCATTTCCTATAAAGCTTTGTCTAGAGACTTCTGATGAAATTTGTAAATTAATGATTTTCAAGATCATTGTTTTTCCTATATTATAAGGCTTTTGTAATATTTTATAAAACATATCCACAGAAAAAATCATGAATTTTGCAAAAACATTGTGTGATAATACGCAATGATATATTCAATATTTCAATAAGATGATGTATTGAGAATCCAATAGTTTACGATGTCGAATTTGTCGTTTCAAGAGCTACGAACGGAATGTCTACATAAATAAAATAAAGAATAGCAAATTTTAATAAATGATATTGTGTGATTTAGTGAATGTGATATACTTTTCACATATTCTTTCTGCTTTTTGGATATCCATTGTATGATGATAAACAATCACACAAGAATTTATTCTTATAATTCAAGTATTCATCTAATGCATTTGCCAGATAGTTTGCGAGCATCTGATTACAATGTGTGTTGATCTAAGAAACATAGCGTTTATGAATACCTGAACACTAGTCTTTATGACTGCAATCGAATGCCTCTATTGGCTTCATCGTTTATTGAACCTTATTCAGATTTCAAATACACACATCAGATTAATTTTCGTTAAGACAATAAAAGCAAAGTTGTTTTAGTCATTGGTGACATGCTTTGGATGTTTTCTTTTAAAATCAGTAAAGAATAAAGAATAGTTCACTATTCTTAAACTAAAAGAAGTTGTCAAAGCAATAAAATATCCATCAAAAAGAAACTTCGTACCTACACATGACGGGTAAGTCATGAAGAATAACATTTACAGTATTTTTTACATTTTATGTTTACATTTTGTCTTTGAGAAATCAATTGTTTTATCGAAAGATAGACCATGAAATTTTCTATAAGAAACTCTAAGTTCTTTTATTTGCAGGTAGCTACATAAAATATGGAACCAAAAACATTGTGACACTCTAGCAATGTCTAGCTATCAAAAGCATTTTTTTTATTGCAAAACTCACATTATTTTTAAGCTTTTAAAAACAAAAAAAATAGGCAAGGCAACTGTTTCGTGCAATCAAATTTGCACGTTTTCATTGTGTACACAAAGCTCCTTTTTATATTTGATACTAGGTTGGACATGACCAAAATGTATAGTCTGATACGTTCTAATAGAGAAATCAATGGTCATCTTTTGGTAAAAAAAAGAACTTATTCTTAAATGATTAACACGAGATGCAAAATGAGCAAAATACTGAGAATGTCATTGTTTATGGCGCACCCATCAATGAATAGAGCTTGACAAAAGCTTAACCACAATAATACGAGAATTTTTCTTGCCTTATATGATATAGAAAATTCATGTGAAAAAATGTGTATAACTGTTGATAAGTTGGATCAACTATTTTCTAGTACAATAAAGCGAACATCACCAGTATTCTATGTTGATATTTGTAGAGCTGTATCGAAAAGATCGTTTGTTGATACCGCCATCATATGAACAGACGACCAATCGCCAACAGCAAATTGCAAATTCGTCTTGTGTTTCTGCCGATGTTGGCAATATTATTTCTTCAGCTCCAGTGGCCATCGATGGAAGTTTTGTACAACCACAAACTACAAAACATTCTTTTCAAATCATCATCATTACAGAAATCATAGCCGGTGATGTCGTTGCAATAGCTCTTATAGTGTCTCTGACATTTATATTTGTAAGACCTAGTTTCATTAAAACAACTACTACCACGTCAACAACCACTTTCTACAACTAAAAGACAACGTAATATTAAATGAGAAAGTTTGCTTTTTCTTTCTTCAAATTTGATAAATATGCGCACTTTATAACTACTGCGGAGATTGTGTTCGAGAGAAAAAACTTGTTAACGTAACTTCCGATGAGACTAAAATTGAAACTCATAAAGATGTAGTGCTGAACAAGGAAAAGCATGTTTTCAATTTCTTGACGTCATCCGATTGTTTTAGATTGTTTAACCTTTTGATTTTATGGATTCTGAAAGTTGAAATATGAGAACAAGAACAGAAGGGTGAGACACTAAAATCATGAAAGTCAACATGATAAATGCGGATGCTAGTGTATGATAAGAGTGAGGGTTAGTGCAGGATGTGTGAGGAACAGGATAACAGTGAAGACCAGTTTCTTCCCTTCATCAACACCCAGTTAAAAAATGAGAGTCTCAAACCCTTGCATTCACTCTCACAATCATCATCACTCCACCCGTAACATAGCCATTGAACCTCATCTCTACCTCACTTAGACTCTCACCTGCACCCATTATTTCGCCCTTTATTGAAGTGGCATGTGAAAACAATGCTAAAAAAATTTTCAGCATTGAAAATTCTTATTTCTCGCTATTCTTCACGGTTGTACCTTATTCCACTATATTTAAAGGAAACTTAAAGACTTCTTTCAGGACATGGAAGTGATCTCGCAAGAGTATCGCTCTAGTTCTAGATTACCATTCAGCATAATTATGCTTGAAATTAATTTTTCAACGGCTTTTAGTATGAGACCTACATTTAAACTTTTTGGGTGTGGGTGTGGGTGTGGGGTGTAGGCCTGTCTTCGTCTTAGCCTAATTCACACCCACACCTTTATTCTATCGACAAAAAAAAAACTTTCAAAACGACATTTTCTAATTACTATCACCCTGTTGAGAAACGAAATATACTTCATGCAACAAAAAGTCAATCCGTTTCAACATTAGTCAGTTTTATTCCCTCAGAGTCTCAAGAGAAAACGATCGTTGTATAGTGCTTTGAATCCATTCTATCAAACTCATTTTCACTCTCTACTTATAATTGTTATTTTCAGCAAATTTGAAACACGACTTTGTATTGTGGGCGCTTGTCTCACCTACTCATCCTTCATACTCTGAGTACGTATTTTCGTTCTATTCTTTTATGCAGAACGCTTCATCAGTTTTGTCTATAACACGTATATTGCTTTGTGTTCTCTTTCATACTCTGAGGACGTACTTTAGTTCTTTTCTTTCATACAAAACGTTTTATCACGCACACTATCTTATTCTCTTTGTATCTTGCTCTTCAAACGCGCCTCACTTCTTCTCTTTTGTAAAAAAAAGTTTTATCATTTCAGCAAAAACTATCGTTTTGTCAGATAATAAACCGTATTTGAGTATTTAATTGTTTGCTTATTTCTTCACGATTCACACAAATTCAAGTAAGTGTGACGAAGTGTTTTAAAGTTTTTCCGTCTACAGTTTAAGGCATTTCTACGATGCCTTGGTACTTAAGAAAATACGGGAGAAGGTCATAGAGTTCAGTTCAACAAAAGACTCATGTAAATTATTTGCCTCCAAAAAAAAACATTTAAACGCGTCTACAGACGTATCTATGTAAATATGTTGAAACAGATTTGTACACGTATTCTCTAAAAAAAACCAAATAAACAATTACGTTCAACATGTCTTCCAACTGTAAGGTGTTGATAATTGAAGTTTGATGCATTTCTTCAAGAAAGTAGTACAGAAGACTTGAAACATACCTATGCAGACGTGTTGAGACGACCCATGTCCTGAAAATCACCGCGATTTTCGCGATTTTCTAAAAAATTGGCGTAAAATCGTGATTTATCGTATTTCTTCAAAAGATCGACGATTATATCAGATTTTATCGCGATTATGGGAGAAGAGCTGATTTTCAAAAATCATTGATAAATCATGACGATTATTCATTCACCGTTTTGTTATGAACACACACGTATATATAACAACGCCGTTCAATGCATAACAAATAAGTTTTCGAAATATACTTTTTTGATAAATTATTTCTTGGTTATTTTTAATCAAGGAAATGCCAATCCCGATCCATGATCTGGAGAGGACTACACTGAAGCGGTCTGATAAGAATCGGACCAGCTCGAGATCGCACGATCTGATCGGCTTGGACCTTGCGAACAAAAAAAATTGAATTAAATTCAAGAAAAAATCCAAATGTGTCTTCAAAAGAACCGATAAAATAGTAGAAAATATCAGTAAACAGACGGTTAAATCTTGCATAAAATCACGATTTATCGTAAAAATCGCTGAAATAATCGGGAATAATCGGCGATTCTATCGCGATTCAGCTCACGATTATCGTTTCGATGGATCGGGATTAATCGGCAATTTTTAGCCGATTCAACGGACATGGGGAATCTTCCGAAATGAGAACATATTTTTACATCGTATAAATAGGCTTATCATTTTTGGGTAACATTGCATTCTTGGCTTGGGTGGGAACTCAACTATATTGTATCACTGCTAGAAATTCGGTATATATTATAAATCATATCGTTGACGCGATATGACCTTTTGCTTAGCTATCATTTCTTGTACTTTAAACTAATATACCATTTATCTTTTCCTTATTCTCTCATGGGTACAAAAGCTCATATTGTATGTGAGACAGATACATTTGGATGTAGTGAACAGCCAGATCAACATTAAGCATAGTAGGTTAAAGACGTATGTACCTCTCCATTTGTCATAACGGATTCACATCTTTCCGTTATATACACGACTTATAATCAAACGATGTTTGAACGTGGTATTTTTACATATTTGACGCATCTCAATGCATTTTGCCATACTATGTTTGGATGACATAGAAATAATCTGGACATGCGGTATATGTTGTACTTATCCTTTGCCTACATCCTCATATCCACAGCACGAACTTTGCTCTTAATATTTCGAACATCTATTCAATTTTGTAAAATATAGGTTTAAGTCTTTTTAAATAGGTTTTGATTGCTTTAATTTCTCCAATTCAATTGACTGTTAGGGTTGTTTTATATATTTTCAGGTCAGTATTAAGAGGTTGATGAGTACAATGTAGCAGTTCAGTTTTAAACAGTTCTTTTAAAGAGCAGAAGTGGTAAACAATTAGAACACGCTATGAAATTCATTGTTAGCATGATATGAAAATTGATTTCATTATAGACCAGGATATTTCACAGAAGTTTTAGTTGGATTTCCCTTAGAGATAGAGACCATCTCCATGGTCTCATTTTTGTGTCTCTTCTTCGACAACTGGGGTGACTCAGCGATATCGGTGCTGTTGATTGAAAACTTCTTCAAAAGAAATATATTTTCTAGAGATAGGTCACTTGAAAAATAAGTGTTCGGTCAGAGCATTTTCTGAAGGAGACAGTAAAAGTCACTTTTCTCTCTGGAGTTAAGAGATCCACAAGTAACAAAGTACCAATCTTGTACTGAATTCAGTTCGGTATTAACTGAGCGAAAACACTTTGGATAAGAACTCTAGAAATAGTTCCAAGTTTCAAGAATAAGACGATGTATCGACAGTTCTTTTTCAGGCTTTTCCCCACCATTGTCAATCGAAGCTCGACAAAAACTCAAACCGAAGATCGTATGTGAAATCAGCCTCAAAAACTGTCTAATAGTTGCATATCCTTTGAGATGAGAGGTCACTATGACAGAACGAATAGAAACACAATATTCTTTTTCACAAGTTCACATTGACTTCTAACTTTTGAAATGTGTAACAAGGTTTATAAATAAAAAATTTTTACGTTAGTGGCTTCTTTTCGCTGTGATAAAATCTGTCTTCAGCTTAATTACGAAGCTGCTGAAAACATATTTCCTGATTCAATTATGGCCAAAAATGAAAGATTCGCCCACGAAGCTACTAATCCAGTTGCTTTGCTCTGCTGTAGTCGTCTTTTTAAACTGTAGAATTAGCACGGTTATCCAAGTAGTAAGTTATTATGGGATTCCGGATCTTCGCCAATAAAACTTTCGCCAAATAGCACTTTCGCCAATGGCGAAACCACACTATACTTTCGCCAATAGACACACTGGAATATCGCCAATTGGCGAATGTCCACTGTACTTTCGCCAACACACTTCATGGAGTTTCGCCAGTTGGCGAAAGTATAGGAGACTTTCGTCAATTTAAGTGCTAATTAGACGTGAATTAAAAAATGTGCATCGACTATATTAATAAGCGTAAGCTATAGTATATATTCTAACAGTATTAGCTTTAGCCCTTACATGTATCCTGTATTAATATTATTTTGTGACGGCTGACAAAACTCCACTATACTTTCGTCAATTGGCGAACGTCCGCTGTACTTTCGCCAATACATACCTTGGAATTTCGTCAATTGGCGAAAGTTCACCGTACCTTCGCCAACACATCCCTGTACTTTCGCCATTGGCGAATGTCCTATTGGCGAAAGTCCGAATTGGCGATCTTCCGGTAACCCGTTATTATCAAACAAAATGATAATTAATTTAATGAGCCATTCGCAACTTCTTCGTATAAGTTGCTTATACCGAGACAAAATTTTAGAGAGAAACATATGACTACTAACAAAATCAATCACGTATCGATCGTAAGAGGATTGTTCCTGTACGAGTACCTAATGACCCTCTGAAAAGTAGGTTCGAGGGCCAAATGTTACCTCAACGATCTCCTGAACTTGAGAAAACTATTACTTTGGAATATCTATCTCTGATAAGAAAAAAATATATATGTAAAGAATTTGTAAGAGGAAAGTACAGATTTGTCTATTCGTTTTCTAGCGACGAACCTTCCATCAAACGTTAATCAAACTTTGGCTTGTAACTTTATTTCAATCCGCCTTATTTCTAATTGATTTACTATATTGCCACAATCCTTGTGTATCTTGTCTCATTAGGCTCTTTCTTGTAGTAAGAAACAGAAAAAAGTATGATGTCTACTCGTGTCTACGACCTTAAGATAAACAACCGTACAGAGGCTCTTGGTATTGATAATCCTAAACCAGAATTTGCATGGAAGTTTGCGACTTCAGCAGATAATGCCATTCAAACAGCATACACTATCCAGGTGTCTACGGACAAAGAATTCAATGAAAACTTAACGTGGGATACTGGAAAAATTACTTCCAACGAGCAATTTGGCGTAGTCTACAATGGCCATCCGCTTCAATCCATGCTCGGCTATTTTTGGAGGGTATGCATTTGGGATGGCAGTGATACGCAAAGCGAATGGAGTGAAATAGCCTATTTCGAAACTGCTGCACTTGATTTATTTTATTGGTTCGGAAAATGGATCAGCTTTGGACAAAGTGTAAAAAATGACAAAAGGACGTTATACTTACGTGGTTCTGTCGATCTTCCTGCGTCTGTGGCGAAAGGACGCGCCTATATTAGTGCACTCGGTTGGTACCGTCTATTCGTAAACGGACAAGATGTGACAGGAAACGCTCTTGTACCGAGATTCACGCCCTTTGACAAGATTGTGGAATACCAGACTTATGATGTAACTCAGCAGCTCCAAAGTGGCATGAACATTATTGGTATTGCAGTTGGCGATGGACGTTACCGTGGTCATCTAGGCTTCATGAAACGTCGAGCAGTATATGGCAATAAATTGGCCGCTTTTGCACAAATTCACATAGAGCTCGTAGATGGTAGTAAATTGACGTTCATTACTAACGAGCAATGGGTTGCAGGGACAGGTCGTATCACGGAATCTGATCCTATATACGGCGAGCGAGTCGATATGAACGTTTCTAACGATGACTGGATGACTGCACCTGAGCCACCTGCACGATTTACTCCTGTTTACATCCTACCGCCATCATCTAGAAAGTTGGTTGCAGAGGAAGTCAATCGTGTACGAGAAGTTGAACGGCTCCCAGCTAAGCGCATACTATCTTCTCCCTCTGGCAAGCAAATCATCGATTTTGGTCAAAATCTAGCTGGTTACGTGAACATTAAGTTGGCTGGTACTAAAGGTACCAAGATCCGTCTAACGCATAGCGAAGTTGTTGGACAGGACGGTGAACTTGACACAAATTATCTTGTTCCACTGCCATGGCTCTTAAAACCGACAGCTGAATACGATGAAGTTTTACTTTCCGGCGAGTTATGTTGGTTTCATCCTTGGTTTACAATCCATGGGTTTCGTTATGTTGAGATTGATGGGCTCGACTACAAGCTGGAGCTTGATGATATGCAAGCAATTGCACTCTCTTCGGATCTTTCGCCGGTTGGTACCTTTGAATGTTCAGATTCACGACTTAATCACTTGTATCGTAATGTCTTTTGGAGCATGCGTTCAAATTTCACTGATACACCTACCGATTGTCCTACCCGTGAGCGTTCAGGATGGACGGGTGATATTCAGGTATTCTCAGCTACTGCAACAAAATATGTTGATTCACAAGCATACCTCAGGCGATATCTTCGTAATCTTGCTCTGGAGCAGTTTCCCGATGGCAGAGTACCACCAGTTATTCCAAGCGAAAGTTCGGACTTCTCTGGTGGTATTTCTAGGTTTTTCAGCTACGTGTCGAATTCTACAGGATGGGGAGATGCCTCGGTCTTCATTCCATGGACTCTTTATCGATACTATGGAGATCGAATCGTGCTTGAACGCCAGTACGAGTCATGCCGACGATGGGTGGATCATCTAGAGCATGAAGCCAGAAACAATCGCGGGCGAAGTCGTTGGTTTGCTAGAGATCTTGGAGATCTTGAGAATTATATTATAGATAGCGGTTTTCATTGGGGTGAATGGTTGCGACCAGGTGAAGGAATCACGTCAATTTTTTGGTCTGCACTCATTCCCAAAGCAGTTGTTGCTACGGCGTATTTTGCACAGTCGTCTTACTTACTCTCCGAGATTGCTACAATTCTTGGTGATGAACAGAATGCTTCTCGTTATGCCAAGTTGTCAGAGAAGGTTCGCACGGCCTGGCGAGCTGCATTTGTTCAAGATGATGGTTGTCGTATAGGTGAAGATAAGCAAGATGACTATGTCCGTGCGTTAGCCTTCAATCTTATCACAGCAGATCAGCGTCAGGCCGCTCTCAATCGCCTAGTGGAACTCATCGAGCAGAATGATAATCATCTTGGAACAGGATTCTTGAGTACAGGTATGCTGACTCATGTACTCGCAGAAAACGGCCGTCCAGATATTGCAATAACTTTGCTCTTGCAAGACACTCAACCGTCTTGGCTGTCACAAATTGAACGAGGTGCTACAACAATATGGGAAACCTGGGAAGGATACGACAAACATGGAAAGGCTTTGGCGTCACAAAATCACTATAGTTTAGGAGCTGTTACTGGATGGTTTCAAGAAGGAATTGCAGGATTAGTACCGATTGCTCCTGGTTACCGTCGTTTCCGTGTAGCACCACTCGTTGCCAGCGGCTTTACACATGCCACAGCTACTATCGAAACTCCATTCGGCTATGCAAAGGCTGCCTGGCATGTTACAGATGGCGTTGTAAAGCTTGAGGTGATTGTGCCATCTGGTACAAGTGCCGATATTTATTTAGGTAATGGTTGCAATGAACAAGTTGGATCGGGTACACATCATTTTGAGTGGAAACACCAATAGAATTTCAAAGTGTTGAGGTCGATTCCAATTGAAAATATTCAAATAATAATTGTCGGACATTTTCATGTGTAACAGATAGTAGATTCTTAAAAGAGATACTTTTTAACCAGGGTTGCCAGATCGAAATCTTACAAATCGGAATTATTTTGCTGGAATTCGGAAAAATTCGGACAAAATATCTGCTTAATTCGGGAAAAAATTCGGAAAGTCATTTTCAAGCTCTTTGACGCTTAAGCGAATTTTTTCTAACAGAAAAGTCTTCTGCATTTGATTATTCTTTCTGTAGATATATTTCATCAATGTTAAAATAAATGTATTAATTATAACACCATTAGGAAACATCATTTTCAAGAAGAGACTGTTAATACAAGAAAAACAACTCAAAATACACTATCTATACATATGTAGGGTGTGGGTGTGGGTGTGGGTGTGGGTGAGGGTGTGGGTGTGGGTGTGGGTGTTGTCCTTCATCCACACCCACACACCCACACCCACACCCTCGTATACGACCGTAACTCGTCGTATTACTTGCCGTCAGAGTTACGACCGTATATCATCGTGTCGTATACGCCGAAATACGACTTGTATACGACCATCGCAAACGATCGTACACAGTCGTATACAACGTCGATTGTTATCATCTTTCATGCAAGCTTTTGCTACCTACGCCCCCCCCCCCCACTCTTTAAAAATAGAAAAACTAATCCTTGGGGTGTCCAGGCTGACTGGAGTCCCCAATTCTTTTTTTCTCATCCAGCTTCGATGATATATCATCGTATTGTTTCGATATATCATCAAAGCTGCATGAAAAAAAAAGAATTTGGACCTCCAGTCACATTGGACATCCCAATTTAATTAAATTGATACTTAACTATTTCATCTATCTTTTGTGATAATCTAAAAAATAAAAGCTAAAATTTATTTAATCTAAAAGATAAAAACTGAAATTTATTTAAACTAAAACTAACAAAATAAAATTTATTTTATCTAAAACTAAAAAATAGAATTTATTTAATCTAAAAAATAAAAATTTTAATGTATTTAATCTGAAAATAAAAACTAAAATTTATTTAATCTAAAAGATAAAAAAACGAATTCATCAAATAGCACATTAAATGTATAATAGAAATATTAGTACTAGATCTAATCTAATATATAGCATACTACACTATGCTCTAGTCTAAATTTAAAAAAATAAATTGATAAAACAACGATTTTACACTCATTCAAAACTGAAGATTTAATATTATCTAACTAATTTCTATTGGATAAGAAATCTCTCTCTACTTCATCTATAAAACAAGAAGCATTCATCTTTCTACTGCTATGAGCTGACTATTTCATTTAAGACAAAGCTAATATATTAAATACGAGATACCTATCTTACGTCAAGAATTGAGTGCTCAATGGGAAATGAATGCAGATATATATATACATGCTTACAAAATAAGCAGGGTATGTCTGCTACCGTTACAGCTATGATTACTGAAGAGCAATATCTCTGTGTTAAAAAATAGATACTTGATCGAAGAAAAAACGTAGTACATAATTTTAAACAAGAGGTATATTTGTTTTATTCCTATCAATTGTGTCAGAAAAAAAATTGTTAAGCAATAAATCCGTTTCATACTGATAAAAATTACATGTTTTTAAAACAAGCGACATCTATTTCCTCTTGGTATGAACAGGCTCAGTAAAAATCATGATCAGTCAAAAGGGTGTGGGTTAATACAATAATTACACTCATACTCACACTCTCAAAAAACCAGATGTTAGATCCTGCAAGATCCAATAAGGTCTTACCCTTGTAAGGTTTTTCCTATGATCTTGTTATAATATCGGACAATTTCTTATGTGTTCAATTTTTTTAAACATATTCTCAGATTTTGATTGTACGGTGTGAGCAAATAATCTTACAAGGTTCAAAGATTAAGACACTGATAAGGACAGACTGAATCCTTCTTGTCAGATCTTAACAGATCATATAAGATCCAAAAAAAGAAACATACACAGTACATAATGTAGATCTTGCCTATTATTATCTGATCGTGTATGGTCTATCCTGTTCTTTCACTTATTCGAGAATAGTTGATTCCATCAGCTTTCCGATGAAGAACAGTACCTGGAAAAAAGGATCGAACAGTGTACCTATTTTTTTTCTTCTTTTTCTATACTAATAGTGAAGAAAACGGTTATTTTTATTTCTCATCTTTCTATATTAATAGTACACAAAACGGTTACTTGTATTCCTTATTTTTCTATGGTGATAAAATAGTAAATCCTATTTATTTTTTATTTTTCTATATTGATAATATAGAAAATCTTAATTTTTATTTGTTAATTTTGTATACAGATAACATAGATAACAGTTTGTTTTCTTCTTGTTTTTCTGTATTAATAATATAAAAATTCTAATTTTTATTTCTTGTTTTTCTACATTGGTAATATAGATAACAGTTAGTTATATTTCTTTTTGTTCTATATTAATCATACAGAAAATCAGATTTTTTTTATATTGATGATATAGAAACAGTAAGTGTTTGTATTTGTCGATAACAATAATATAGAAAATGCTAATTTTTACCTCTTATTTTTCTACATTACTGATGTGGCAAATCTTAAATTTTATTTCTTATTTTTCTATAGTGCTGATATAGAAAATCTTATTTTTTATTTTTTATTTTTCTATATTCATAATATAGAAAATCCTAATTTGTATTTCTTAGTTATCTATATTGGTAACATAGAGGACCCTATTTTTACATTTTCTATTATTATCAATACAGAAAAATAAGAATTAAAACTAACTGATATTTATATTATCAATATAAATAAATAAGAATTAAAAAATAAGACTTTCTATATTATTAATATAGAAAAATTAGAAATAAAAATTTTACATTACCAATATAGGAGAATAAAAAATGAAAATCAAGATTTTCTATATTAATGGTATAGAAAACTAAGAAATGAAAGTAACTGTTGTCTATATTATCAATACAGAAAAGTAGAAGATAAAAATTAAGATTGTCTATATTATCGCTATAAAGAAATCAAAAATTAAAATTGGGATTGTCTATATTATCAATATAAAAAATGAAAAATAATACATAAGATTTTCTAAACTACCAATTTAGCAAAACAAGAAATGAATATCAAGATTCTTATATTATTGATATAGAAAAATAAGAAATAAAACCAATCGTTATCTATATTATCAACATAGAAAAATAAGAATTAAAAAATATAATTTTCTATATTATTAATATAGAAAAATGAGAGGCAAAAATAGGATTCTCTATTTTGTCAAAATACAAAAATAAGAAAGAAAAATGGAAATTTCTATACTACCAGTATAGAAAAATGAAAAATAATGAATAGGATTTTATATAATATCAAATATAGAAAAATAAAAAATGAAAATTAGGGTTTTCAATTTTATTAAATATAGAAAGATTAAAATTAAATTACTCTTTCCTATGCTATAAGTTTAGGAAGATAAGAAATGAAAATTCAAATTTTCTATATTATTAATATAGAAAAATAAGAAATGGAGATTAAGATTTTCTATATAATCACTAGAGAAAAGTACTAGAATAAATTAGATACACAGCTTAATCCTGTGTTTTAATCACTCTTTTTCATAGTAGAACTAATCGAATCAACAATTCTCGAATAAGTGAAAGAACAGGAGAGACCATACACCATCAGGTAAGAACAGAAAAGATCTACATTATGTACTGTCATATGTTTCTTTTTACATGAATCTTATATGATCTGATAAGACCTGAGAAAAAAAATTCAGCCTGCACTTATACGTTTCTTAATCTTTAATTTTTGTAAATTTTTTGCTAACATCTTATGGTCAAAATCTGAGAAAATCTTGAAAAAGTGAACACATGAGAAATCATATGCTCTTGTGACAAGCTCATAGAGAAAATCTTATAAGGGTAAAATCATTTCGGATCTTGCACGATCTGACGTCAGGTTTTTAACCTGGGAATTTACGACTAACTTACGACTATATACGGTTGTATACTACACTTGTACACGACAGTCGTTTATTTTCAACGTATACGGTGATCGTAATTTAACGTACGGCATCGTATACGATGACCGTTTCTAGACGTATTTCTTCGTATACGACCGTTTACGATCGTGCTTTTTCGACCTGGGCTGTACGGAGTCATTTTCGGAGTCGCCATCGAAGTCAGTTAAATTGTTTGCCGAAAATTTCGTTTTATCATAAGAAATGTATTGACTTGGAGATTTTCTTCTCAGATATTTAATGCATAAGCTGATGCACTTTCAAGGTTCGAACCATATCTAATCAAGGTTAATGAACATGAAAGAAAATCGGAGTTGAATCTGATTCCGATTTTCTTTCATCTTCACAAACCTTGATTAGATGTGATTGGAACCTTGAAAATGCATCAGCTTATGCATTAAATATCTAAGAAGAAAACCTCCAAGTCAATACATTTCTTATGATAAAACGAAATTTTCGGCAAACAATTTAACTGACTCCGACGGCGACTCCGAAAACAACTCCGTGCAGGTCTTTACTCTTTTCTCTATAAGAGTGTATAGAAAAAAAAGTTCCTCAACAGCTTCCTATAAGGAATTACAAGACCTCCACCATTACTTTTCGACTGAGCTAAGTATATCATTATGAATATGTTAAGAAAAGTTTGGGCCTGAATCATAGCTCAACAGTTGAAAGACTTCCGTTGATTAGCTACGGAACTAAATCATCCTGTTGTAATATTATTATGGAAGAAGATTGAAAATTTCCATATCTGTCTTTGACTCTCGTTTCCGAAGTCAGTGTAACATAGTGAAAATAACTAATATTTTTGATCATGAAGATATCAGTGTATTGTAAGTGTTCTAAACTGAAGCATATCGAAATCGAATTGGTCATCAAATTGACCAATGAGATGAGTTGTTGGTGAAGATTTTCGAAGATGATATTTTGAAGATAATTTTTCTTTTCGATCTATGTAATAGTGTCAAATTATTTCGGATAGATAATGAATTAGCTCTGCCTAACTACTTTTCCGAATGATCACAGGTCAATTGGCTGAAATCGAGATTCTCAGAAAAAAAGTGTTAGAATTGTCAAAGAGAACAAGTTAGGAATATCGGTCTTGCTTAGATTGAAAAGGTAAATAGCTTGAAAATATCGTTTTCGAGCATCGTCCACAAAGAACTGATGTGATTAGTCAATTTCTAACCAATCAAATTTCGATGGGTTCGAATATTCTATTCTCTCGTTGAACAGTGAAAACCGTAAGTCTCTGTGTAAAGTGCAGGACACTAGATTCTTATCTATATTCTCTCTGTTAGTCAGTTCTACAAGGTATATTTGATAAATTGACACATTACATTGATTGGTTAGGAAAAAAACAATGAATTCTTTTATTTTTTCTTCCGACATTCTTCTTTTCCGGTAGTCGTCCCAACAAATGATATACTGATTAATGGTCGATACGAAATGTTCGATTTGAATAAATTTGTAGAAAATGATTTCTATATTCGTCCGATAGTTGTTATTAAAATATCTTTTCAATTAAATATATTTGTTGTTTTAACAATCATTTTTCGATATGTTAACACTAAAATAATCAACTAAATCAGGTAAATATCGTTTTACCATCATCTATAACACCAATAGGATATTGAGCACGTTTATTTGTTTCACCATAAACAAGATTAAAAAAAAATTAAGAAATAAATGAATATTTTCATTTGATAAACATAGAAATTGATTATAATATGTAGGTATAAGAGTTGCACCACCATTTGGATGTTCTTCTGTATTTGAAAGAGTTTGAAATAATTGTCAATGATCATAATAACTATTTGTTAATGATAAATCTATATATGGTGATAATTATGTTAATATACGATAACATTCTATTTGACTTGTTCTTCTCTGACATAAATAAACGTTTTCAATCATTTGGACAATTAAGATCAATTGTTTGTCTTTATTGTTCATATATTTGTTTTGTTTGTGTACTATTTTCACAAAATGGTTGATCAATAAAATCTCTATATGTTGATTTATCTGATTTAATTTAAAAATCTGTTTGAATTGATTTATGATATATTTCAATAATATAATATCTTGTTTTACATTTATTTGTTATTTATTCTTTTTATAATGATCATCTATAGAAATATTTATATTCATTATTTAATATATAATTTGTTTATGTTGATTTTGTTTGAAGTTCTCTACTTAAACGACGTTTTATAGTTGATCAACGATATTGATTAATTGGTTGAGATTTTTCTTTTAAACGTGATGATCAACGAGTTTGAACAAATCTATTTTAAGATTCTTTAAAACACAAAGACAAAGAATTTAAATAGAAATTTTTGTCATTTAGGATTAGAATAATTATTGAATAAAAAAAAACTTTAGGTCATGAATAAGGGAGGACTCTTAAACAAACTTTCTCTCTCTATTATCTAATAGTAAAAACTGATGCTCTAGATTTCTTCTATTCATTCTTCAATTAATATAATAAGGTAGAAATTAGCACTTACTCATACAGACACGTTAGAAACGACTCATTATAGACATATTATCAGAGAATCTATCCAACTATTAACCCTTTGAGTACGGGCGACGCGAATTCGCGTCCTAAGATTTTGGGAGGTGAATAATTTGGAAAAAACACGATCTGTTGAGTATTTCCATTGAGAATAAAGTTGGATGTGAGTGTATGCTATTATTTTTCTTTGACACCTACACCCTCACACTCCAAATCCACACATCTACAACCACACACCACTCACACCAACAAACACATCCCACACCCATAGTTAAATTGAATTCGGTCAAACCATTTGTTGAAGTCGTCTTTTGAACAGATTCTTTTTGTTGATAATGATTTGTTGAGAAAAGTCGTGGCTAAAATGAATTTTTTTCCAAATGAATAGGTGATAGAGGTATAAATACCTTTATTATCGTCCGTTAAATGTATTTTTTCAATATTTATCAAAAGTATATTACTTTTATTTGATGAATAATAAGACGATATTCCTATATATATTTCATTCTATCGTCAATACAACTGTCTCAATACACATCTACGAAATGATTTTAGTTTACTTTCAATTTTACTTAAAAGCAAATCGTTTTTTTATCTGTTGTATTTGGTTTATCTGTTATATTACCATTTAAGTTTTTATCAAGAAAATATTCAACAAGACGAATATGTCAATAAAAACAACAGTTTGATAGAATTAGATGAAATTTGGTGCATATATACTAGAACAGTTTACAGGAAGTCAAAGCTCTATAGCGTCTTCTATCATTGAAATATAAAGTTAATAATATAATTTTCTGTGATGGTCGGATAATGTTGACCAGCACTGTATATGTCGTAAAGAAGTGACATTGCTCGACGAAATTATAAATTCGTCAGACAAAATTGATTGAGTTATATTGTCGTCAGACAAAATAATTAGAATTTCGTCAATTTTGTCTAACGAAGTTATAATTTCGTCGAGCAACATATATATATATGACATAAATAAGCAGAAGATCAGAATAAAAGAGTGAATAGCAAAATCAAAGTATATCTAATAGTGATATATTATAATAAACGTTTTTATCTCATCCTGTATTTATTTGATCTAAGTACGGTTTGTTTTGCTTATAAAAAAATGAATAACTAATGTTTTCTTTTATTTAGGTTATATAAACGTTTGCTATTATTGAAAGTTATTGTGAAAAACAAATGTAAGTTTTTATTGAAAAATTTCGCAATATGAATATGATTTTTTTTGTTCATATTAAAATTGTATTTTTAAATGAAATGAAGTCGATTTTATAATTAGTTAAAATCTATCTCAATAGGACTTCTTGCTACTTGTTTACAATTTAAAGCATCATTTATTGTTCCCTATGTAAATGAAGAATTAATTATTCATTATTTTTATAGATAACAATGACAGATAGGTTTAAATTTCTTGACATTCTTTTACATGCACATCGAAACAAGTACGAACATCCAAGAGAAAAATTGCTCGTTTTGGTTCATTGGACTTTTTTAAGTCGAAATTTTCAAATGGTGAATAACAACGAAGTAAAAATCAATTTTTTTTTTTTTTTCAGTTGATTAACTTTTTTGTTTTAGTATAATAAAATTATGGACGAGATAAAAAGTGAAAATGATTCAACAGATATTTATGGTCTTTCATATGAAATTCTCATGCGTATAGTAAGAATTAGTCTTTTTTTTTCAGTTGATTAACTTTTATGTTTTAGTTTCAAGTAACTATCGATTGGATAAAAAGTGAAACGAATTCAATTGATATTGATTATTTTGGACAAAATTTCTTCATACATACCAAACAATATTTTGATAATGAAAATTTTTCTATTGAATTGAAGACGGTAAATATCAACTATTACATATTACCTTTAATTCTTTTCTTTTTCTAGGATGAATATAATCAATTAGATTTGAAAATCCCTCTAAACAATTTTATTAATGAAAATGATGAGTAAGTTTAAAAGATATCTTATGGATGATTTATTGAAAAACAAAACAATTCTTTTGTTATGTAGATCTTTAAAAGATGTTGATGATTTCATAATACATGTAGGAAATGAAATTTACGAACTTACACGACGAAAAAAACTGATGGATAAAGAAAAAGAATTACAACAAAAACAAGCAACATTAATCAATCAACAAAAGTAAGGGTAATGAATATCAGTATTTAATATTTCTTTTGTTTTTCTTTTAGAAATCATAGTCAACTAGACATTTCATCATCATATTTCATCAAATAAATATTGTTTATCTTTAGTTAAAAAATAAAACTTAAAAAAAATCAATTTAATTCATGATTAACTTTCTAATTAAATAAACATGTTATTATTAGATATGTAAATTAAATTTATTTTGAAATAAAATTCAATTTAGCTTAGGAAAGTGAAATAATAATAAGATTCTCATATTATTTCTCGAATAATTCGATCACTTTATTTTTAAAGGATTTGTCTTTCAATTATCACCAGAAAAGCTCGTGTTTCTGTTTATCTCAAGTTGATTGCTGTATGTTTGTCTTTTTTTTTTATAATAGATTACCAACAAATATAATATTTTTTCATCTTTATTATCATAACAAACAGAAGCAAATGAAAAATCTATTAATTCAACGTTGAAACAAAACAAACTAAATCAAAAGGAGCACATTGAAAAAATTCATGAATCTAGAGCAATATTAGTTGATTAGTCATATCTATAAAATAATTCAGTATTAGACAGTACAGTCAATGAGCTAATTAAAATTACTTAATAGACAAATAAACTTTTGTAAGAAAAAACTGAAAAAGAGAAACAAAAAGTTTTTAAAAACAAGTTTCGTCTTGTCCAAATGAAATAAAAATATTGCAAAAGAATAATTGTGTATATTTGCAAAAATATACAATCTTGTTCCTATTAACCAAAACTATTGTTTCATATTGTTGAATTTATATATATGAAATGGCATTTATCATATTTCATCGAAATCAATGATAATTATTATGAATTATTGTTAATATTGTCATCTTAACATATTCATGTAATTTAGATAACGTCAAATCAACGAAGTCACATTAACCAAATATATACATTAACTCATTTTTTTTTTCTTTTATATTTTTATCTCGTTGTTGTATTAAATTTTTTATTATAGTATTTTTAGTTTTTAGTGCATGTTGTT
>CAJNOP010000194.1:195952-225539 GCA_905250075.1 Rotaria sp. Silwood1
CATACTGTTGAGTCATACCGTTCATTATTCATACTATCAATCATTGTCCAAGTTTCCGTTGATGGATTATATAACTCGACACTATTCAGTGAAAACCCTTTGGCATCACGTCCACCAGCAACTAATACTTTTCCATTTTTCAATACGGCTGTTTTATGATAAGATCGCATATAATTCATACTACCGGTCATTATCCAAGTTCTTGTCGATGGATCATACAATTCAGCACTATTTTGAAAACGATTGCCAATTCCACCAGCAACTAGCACTTTTCCATTTGTCAATATAGCTGCTGTGTGATAAGATCGTGCGTAATTCATATTACCAGTGTTACTCCAATTTCCTTTTGATGCATCATATAACTCAGTACTGTTTAGATAAAGACTAGCATATCCACCTATAACTAATACTTGTCCATTAGCTAACACGGATGCTGTGTGGCGAAATCGTGGATGTTTCAAACGACCAGTACTCATCCAAGTTCCTGATAATGGATCATATAACTCGGCAATATAAACAGTAGCAACTCCACCAGCCACCAATACCTTTCCATTTTCTAACAAGGATGCTGTATGTCCATGTCTTGCATAAATCATACTACCAGTGATTGTCCAAGTTCCTGTGGATGGATCATACAACTCAGAAATACTTGCATAATCATTACCAGTTCCACCAGTAACTAGCACTTTCCCATTTGTTAATACAGATGCTGTGTGGTCATATCGACCATGATTCATATTACCAGTCATGGCTCAAGTTCCTGTCAATGGATCATACAACTCACAAGTATTTAGAGCAGTGACACTGTTTGCATCAGTACCAGTTCCACCGGTAACTAATACTTTTCCATTTGTTAATACGGATGCTGTGTGGTAAACTCTTTCGTAATTCATATTACCAACGTTAATCCATCCTAAAACAAGGATCTAAATAATTGAGTACAAAAGATAAACTGTATTTTAAAAAAGTGTTTTAAAATATTGTAAGATGAAAATTGCTGCTAATGTTAAGAACAGTATCTTTTTAACAGTCTAGAGATTAGGAGAATCTTTCAAATTATATTTAATAATGTCTTTTTTTGGCTCTGTTAAAGACATGTATCATGGAGCTCCATTGTCGTAACGTATCGTGTGAATTTCTATAGTAACTCATACCATTCTAATGGAGAAAAATGATATCTATCGACAAACACGAATTTAAGTCTGGTTTATTCGTGGTTATGGAAATTACGAAACTTATCTAACATATTATTCAAAATTTGTTTTGCAGTCACCCAGACGATCAGAGAAGTCTTCTACAAAAATCGGTTCATGAGTAGTGAAAGTATTTTAAACAATGTCTTTCTCAGGCGATTAGAAGGCATAGAACTTTTCAACCATTGAATGATAATATCTGACTTTGCAATAAATTATTTTAGCACTGTTTCATGCAGTTTGTTCCACAAAAACTCGAGTATTCCGTCCGTTGAGTGAATGTGCTTTTATTTTGTAGAATTTGATGAGTTATGTTTATGATGAAAAAGATCACCTTTAACGAATTTTCCTATTAAAGTTATTGAATTCTGACCATTTCACTTTTCCAACTTTAGGGCGACGAAAATTAATTCTAATTATATATTCTTGTTCCTGAAAGTACAGTGCATTCTCCCATGCATCAAACACTACTTTTCGTTTCTCTAAAATTTTCTTGCACAACATTAGGATCTAAGAAAAAAACAGTATAATGCTCAAACTTAGTCCTTGTTAACTGAAAACGACTATATTCCACAGTGGATTGGCTTATTGCATTTTGTAGCTCCCGCTTTGCACTATCCAACTCAATATTCAGAATTTTAACTATACAATACATGTGGTCCAAATCTATGCTTGAATATTTTTCCGTTGTAGTAATGTATCATAAAAGATAGCTCCGAGAAAAGCAAGTATCTGTCACCAAACAGTGCTTCTCTTAGCATATCGATTGACATATAACAACTTATGCTTTAATTCATTGCCGATGCACTCAGAATAAATATTATAAAATGAAAAGTAGTCTAATGAAACAAGCGGGTCCTTTTCTTGAGGAATGTTTTTATCAAAAAAAAATTGCATTGTAAATTATTTAAATATTCATTATGGTTTATTGAAATATAGTTTCAAGAGAACATCGAAACTTCTGACAGGATTCATAGATATACAAAAATTCTATCTATTGGGGCTTTTTTGATGCTGTAGAAAGACTTTGTCAGATTTCATTCATTAATAAGACAAATAGGGTACTGATGTAGATATGAGCGCTTCATGAAAAATACATCAGCATTCAGTTATATTTTAACTTAATTCCACGAATTTACACTTGTTTTGTGGAACTCACATATATTTTTGAAAAAAATAGTGAGTATAAGTTTTAAATCGAGGTTTTTCGATTCCCCACCCCTCCATTCTCCCCTCCTGGGTCATAGCAACCGTGTGTGAGTGGAGGTAGTCGAGGTTATTAGACAGGTTTCCATAGCAACGGGAGAGGAAGGCTAAGCCATAGGTTATTGAACTGGTTTCCATATCAATGCCTCATTACAGACAGATTAATTAATTAATAATATTTTAAATGTTGAATATTTTATTTATTATTCAATATTTAAAATAATAATTTCTAATGTTATATATTTTAAATATAAAATATATTATATAAGATATTTTATATTTTATAGAATAATCAGTAATATTAAAATCAATATTTAATAAATATAATACTTAAAATATTTAGTACTTAAATTAAAAATGAAATTATATCTTCTCGTTAGTGTGGTTTGTGTCATATGCATATAATGATTAGGACAATAGAAGTTATGATTGAAGATGTATATGAAAGTAACAATAGTTTTGTTTTGAATGTTACAAAGTTGCACGAATGGAATAGTTTAATAGAAAATTAATTATAAAAGTGACGAATTTCAAGAGCATTAAATTTTCGAACGTGTCTATCAGTTATAAAACTGATTACAATTCTGACTAATTTATCGAACATTATTTCTAATAATTTATTTTCAAACGTCTGACAATACACCATAAATTTATAACAGCCAGACGTTATGAGTTCTACATTTTAGCTCGAAAAGGAGCTACACTGATAAGTTTTTCCTTATTATTATTATTATTGCCATTCTGCTATAAGACTCATTTAATCATAAAATTGACGAAATGAAATCAACTATCCGTTTAAATCTTGATAAAGTGCAGTAATTCGCTACTATGTATTCAAAAAGTTGAGTATGGTGTGTGTCTACCTGATCTGCAGAAATCTGTCAATAGTAATGGTAAACATACTGCTTTTGGTGAACAGCATGAATTAATAATGCATACAGAAGTATTTGATGTACAATTATAAGTAACATTGTTGCATGGTTCCAAAAGTGAACATAGTAAACCTGGTGCACAATAAATCATATTATTGACTGAACGGTAATCGAAACATAGTGTTGATGAAGAACGACAGGTAGCATTATTATTCAAGTTTATATTACATTGTTGTAAAGAACAATTTAATGTTGGTTCCCATCCAGAATGTCCCGAAGAAGACCATGAAAATTGAATATTATGATCATTTTCATTACAATAGTAATCGAGGACTGTTGTACTTTGGCCTAAACATTTTTGATATTATGAAAGAATAAAATGAGAAGAAATAAATCAGCAAACCTTGTATATATGAAAAGAAAACACCGAAAAAGAGTACTGTGACAAACGACATTCTTTCTCTGTAATAAATGAGTGAAATAAATATTAAAACTTCGTTTTTCTTTTGACTTCGTCGGTGTCGTATTCTGTTGAAAAAAAATAATGAATTGCAATAGCAGCGACTATGCCTTTCTCTATAGAATCGATTCATTCTGAAACAAGTCGAATCGTTTTCTCATCCATTATGTCATTTTCATCTTATGAATCATATTAACATATTTGCTTTCTACTACCAACAACATGTATGCGATTTCTTTCAGCATACTATATTCTTTAACAGAAGCGTCTGTGTGCACTCAGGTAATGTATGAATGTGGATGTAGATGAAAATTAACATCTGCAGGGTGTGCGTGTGGCATGAGTTGCCTAATTTGAGTTCGAATATAAATTGAGAGCTAAATGATTATAACTTCGAAAATAAATAAAAAAAGGCTTTCATGTTAAAATAGCAAAAAAAGAAAAAGATAAAATCTTATATAAATTATAAATTATAAATTTCGAAGATACCCATGTTAAAGTAGGAAAAAAGGAAAAGATACACTCTAACTTAAAATGTGTCGCATTTTATGTGTTGTTTCCTCAACTGTAGGGAGGGTCACATGAAATAAAATGAGTTGATATGTGGGTATGTGTGTTTGTGTCAGGGTCAAAGATAAAAAAAACATGATCAAATATGAATACATCGGAATTTAAGTGAATCGAGTTTTTCATGTTAGGACTTATGCCAGTTGAGTTTTTTCATCGTAAGATTTCAGTAAATCAGAAGTTTTTATATTGGGCTTTCAACCGGTCAGATTTTTTCAGGCTGGAGGTAAAGGTTAAGGAAAGTAAATCAGGGTCGGAGAATCCGAATCTGAGATCCATTTATCAAAGTTTTGAGTTGAATTTCTAGGGCCAAGGAAAGGTTTTTTTGAGAAAATAATGATATTCCCTCGACTGTAGAAAGGGTCATATGAAATAAAATAAGTTTTTCTGTCTGTCTGTGTCAGAATGAAAGGTGAAACGTCAAAAAAACATTGACTAAGCGTTCGATGCTCACGTTTTCAATATTGGGCTTTCGACCAATCCGATTTTTCAGACTGAAAATTCAGCCAATCTGACACACGTGATAAGTTCTCCCTCAATCAGCTGTTTCATGACTGGGTTTCCATGGATGAGGCTTTTTTGTAGCTGAGTTTCTAACTGGTGATATGTTGTGTAGGACTACTTTAGTCAGTCAGACATTTTGGATCTAGAATTGGAGAAGATATAAGTTCGTTGTTTGTAGTTAGAGACGTGTGGTTTTTTTGACGGCAATGTCCGGCATTAACCCTTTGAGGACGGATTTTTTTTCTGTATATTTCATCATAAATCAGTCAAGAGTGTGGGGTAGGGAACTGCAAAATCACTTTTTTTAGTCCCGATTCCGGTCAAATATGGGGGGTGGATGTGGGTGTGGATCAGAAGAAGAAGAACACTCACACCCAAAACATAGTAGTTGCTAAGGAATTTTTACTGATGTTGATTATTTTTAGCTGGTTCATATACGGTTTTGTGCAGACTTTTACGCTCTTTCAAATGACCATATTTGAAGCTTTGTCAAATAATGTTTTGACAAACATAATCGCTCTGCACTGAGTAAAAATAGGGTATAATTGGCATGGGCCCCAAGGGCGTCAAACGGTTTCGAAAATATATTGAATTTGGCATCAAAAGATTCGCCGTAAAATTCTGCATCGGAAAATAAACTTCTTATGAGAATTTGTTCGTGAGCCGATTCCTGTTCTTATGCGCCCCCGTTCTTTCATAATCTACATTTATTTATTCTATCTAAATTATTTATTAAAAATAGATAAAGCACCTGTGAATGAAGTCAATTTCTGAATAAAAGTTAAAACACATTGATAAAAAACTAAGCAAAAATAAAAAACAAACATCAGATCTAGTCATTTTTTTATCTTTAAACAAAACAATCAACGTTCAATTTTTTTTTTCTACAAAGTAGTTTGATTGAATCGAATTTTTTTTTATGCCCACATGAACATAGGAACCACACCTATAATGAAAATAAATTTACTTTATTTAAGAAATTTTTTATTCCAAATTAAATTAGACCTTCTTTTGTTGTCCATTTTGGGATTAGAACGTCATCAGCTACATACTCTAAGGGAAATTCGACAACAAAACCTTTAATTTGTTTACATTTTTTATGTGCCTTAATTAAAATTAAACATTTTTTATTTAAATAAAAACTAAATAAAGAAAATCAAACTTACTGCTAATGGATCAGTATCTCTCAATTTTGATTTCTGAGTATATTCAGTAACTTCGATAAAAGTTCTAACACGATTAGTAGGTAAAGTATTAAAAACTTCTTCATAAATTTGTGCATTAGCTTTTGCTCTTCGTCGAAAATATTCGTAAAATTCATCTGAACATGGATCATCAACACTCATTTCTTCTTCATTTTTAATACCCAATAATTGTCTGTAAAAAAACTAATAAATATATTAATGACAATATTAGATTAAAACAAACCTAAATAATTTCTTTCTCCATGTTGACGAAAAAAGTCCAACTTTTTGTTTTTGACCATTTAATTGTGAATCAATCATTTCATCATCTTCAACAGCTAAACAAAATTCTGAATCTCGAGAACCTTGAAGAGAACGATCATTTATATTTGCTGATCCACAAATACACATTCGATCATCAACAATCATTAGTTTTGAATGAACATAAATTATTTCTGTTATCTTGAATGAGATTTTTTTCGTTTTTTGTTATTATTAAATAAAATAATTTCAAATACTTACTAATGTATCCATTAATATATCCCAATTACGCATTCCATAAAATGTTATATACTCTTCAGGATTAGATACACCTATTTTAATAAATAATATTAACCAAAAAAAAACAAAATCTGTATTATGAAAAAGGTCTAAAGTATTTTTCCAGAATTAATTTGACATTTTATAAGATTTTACTCATTTTTGCTTATGATTACTACATGACTGTCCTTTAATCAAATAGAATCGATAGTGTAGTCAGCTTTATATATTTCCACTCCTTATAATTTATTTCAAAATCATTTTTCTACAAAAAAATCATTTCATTGTTCTGTTGTTTTGAGCCTTATTAGTTTCATGTAAACTTGATTATTACATGTTACAATAAAAAAAAAATACTATCACCATATCATTACAAATTAATTTGGTTTAACTCTTTATTAACGGAATGTTTTCGAGACTTTTGAAAGTTGACATAATACTATCATTGATGCAGTAGATTGTAACCCTTAGTGATCTGTCATATTAAAACTTGAGTAAAATGGTGCACGGTGCTTATTTAAAAGAATTCATCATAAATTCACATTTTTTAATATAATCCATTTTTTTTTATAGAAGTTTGTATATGAAACTTTTTCAACACTTTAAAAAACTCTAATGTTTTTCGGTTCAAGATAAAATAGAAGGAAGCTATTTAGCATTACTTTTTATCAAAAAACTTGGTTGAAACAATCTAAAAACAAGACTATTGAGTTCTATGGATAATAGGCATGTTGAATAAGACCGTTCGTTTTAGTTTGCAAATTACTTTTATTGATCTAACTTCTGAATCGTATTAAAATTTAATTTGTTAGCAATTGAAAGGTTGTGACTTTGTTGACGGAGATTTTTAAAAATGATATTTTGAAGGCATTTTTCTTTTAATTTAAACGTTCAATAGAAACAGTTGATAGAAAAATTCTTTCCTTCCGATCTGTATTAAATTTACATTTCAAACTTGTTTCACTTGACAGTTATAAGACTTTTTGAGCTTGACATTTTTTTGAACTATTAAGATAATAATGTCACGTCAGTTTGAATCTTAAAATAAATATCATTATTCATTTCATTATAGTGAATTGCATTTACATAGGTGCTTTTTCAAATGATTATGGGTTACACGGCTTACATTAAAGTTCTCTATGATGTTCTCATGAAAAGTTATTCAAAAAAAAAATTAAATACACTATATTTTGAAATGGATAATAGACAAGTATTGGCACGCAAACAATATCAAAACTAGAGTACGATTTTACTATTAATTTAACTTAGATAAAGAGTTGTTTGCTATATTCAATTACAAAATAATATTCGATTTCGATTGATCTTTTACACGTATAATTTATTTTCTTTGATTTAAAACTTACCATCTCGTATTAATCTTTGATAAAGTGATGTTTCTCCTTTATTAATAGATCTCATTATACAATAAAGAACCGCTTGAACAGCATTTTCATTTGAAAATCCTGGTAATAATGGTAATACAACATATACTCGAAATTTTTCTTTCTTGTTAGCAGCATCAATTATCCGATGATAAAGTGCATCATCAATCAAATTTTTAATTGTTGTATCATTAGCAATTGAAACAAAAAATTGATTCTAAACAAGAAATCTCTTATTTTGAAATTCAGTGAATAGAATAGATAAAACTTACTTCAATATAAATAAAATGTTGAGCACTCTTAATCATATGAATATACGCATTTTGTATTGAAGTTTCTTTAGGGCCAATGCTACATGACCAATCTGCAGCAGAACGAACACATTGAGCATCAAAACGAATTGGTTTTAGTTTTTCACCAAGAATATCAGAAAGCATTGATGAATCAAATAATTGATCATCATCATAACTCTTTGGAAGGATGTATGGAAAAAATTCATTAAAGCGATATTGATCTGCCTAATTTTTAGCAAAAAAGAAAAAGAAAGAAAAGCCAAAATTTTCAATTATTTCAATAAAAAAAGAAACAAAGAAAAATTTACTTTATGAATATTCCATCGTTGAATAAAATGCCTGGCACAATCTCTTGCTGCTTCTCCACTAACAACCAAAGCTTCGTCGTGCCATGGCATTCGTGGAAATATTTTTCGATCAACACAGTCTTAAAAAAAAAAGATAATAAAATATTTAATATGATTTGTGAAATAATAGGAGGACCTTCTTCAAATTTTTCAAGATTTTTAAAATCTTCATCATAAGCATTTGCATAATCTTTTCCTATAAAATATCGAATTTTTTTATTAGAAACTGATATTTCATTAATAATTGTTTTAGGTTTTTCATCAATTGATTCTGATAGAATTTCTTCATTTTCATTCGATGATTCTTCGTATTCTTTTTTGCGAATTGTCTATCAGTTACGATAAGAAATACAACAGAATTTATAAATAACTCCTTTAAATAATTTACTTTGATTATTCTCTTCCATCGTTCTTTATGTTTATGCCGTCCATGTTCAGTGTTTTCTTCGTCAGCTAAAATTTCTCGTTCAGCATCGGTTAACACACTTCGGAAATCGGTTACTTTTTAAGTAAATAGAATTATATCGAATAAAAAAAGCAATAAAAAAAGTCTTACCAGGTGATGCTGCAAGATTGCTATTATTCTTGGTTCTTTCACCATTAACATCTATTTAAATAAATATGAATTAATAATTCTTTCGACATAACCAATAATACTTTGATTTTGATTTGATTTTAATAATGATTTTTTTTCTTGATCAAGTTTTGATTGTTTACATAATTCTTTTGGAATTTGCGTTGAAGACGCCTTTCAAATATTTAAACATTATATTTAATGTATTTATATCAAAAATAAATAATAAATCGATTTCAAAAAAAATTCTGTTTACTTTTGAATTTCAGAACAAGTTCTTTTCATCTGATATGCGATAGAATATTTCATTCAAATATATTTTATGAAGAAGAAAAACAAATGTAATTAAAACAAAATTGTTCAAGATTTCTACCAAGAATATTTCATTGAATTTCTTTTCTTTAAATTATATTTCTAAAGAAATAAGGCAAATGAAAGAACATTACTTTGTTGTCAACATTATCTTATATCTTTTAAAAGTTAGCAAATACATAAGAACTGAAGTCTTATAAACTGTTTCTAAAAATTTTTTTTGAACTTTCTGGATGAAATATGAGTAATATTGAAATTATAGATGGTATATAGTTAATACATAATAAATGACGAAAAATCAAAAAAGAAAAATATTCTTACAATATTGCTAACATGTGTGCTTTCTGCCATTTTTTCTGTGATACTAACTGCAGCTTCTTCCTTCTGTACTTCTTTTTCAAGTTGATCATCTTTTTCATTTGGAAGTATTAATTCCGTTATATTGTCATCACACAAATCGACTAATCTATTAAAAGTAAACCATACAAGAACAAAAAATAAAACTTTCACATATTAGAAGGATTTCTTCAATGATTGAAATAAGTGTAAAGTAAAATAACAAACTTATGCTCATCTGTATCCCATCGTCCCAGGGGCGTAAGTCAGATGTCAGAGCAGGGGGGGCGTAATACTAATTTTTTATTTCCACCACCAAAAAAATAAACTTTGCAGAAACAGGGGACCATAATCAAGGTTGTCGATTGTTTCCAAGAGTGGAGAGGTTCCCAAAAACCCAAAGTGAACACTAAAAAAAAAAAAAGCCCCTACTCCCCTTCAGCCTAATCCCAAAATTTATTCCTTCAAAACTAACGAAAATTTTCATGAGCGAAAAACTGGAATTTCCGAAAGCAGGGGGGCGTATACCCCTTTTTTTCTATTTTGATGAGCAAAAACAACGGAATCTTCAAAAGCAGGGGGGGCGTAAACCCCTTTTTTTCTAGTAATTTTCCGAAGCAGGGGGGGGCGTAACGCCCCACGCGCCCCCCCCTATTTACGCTACTGCATCGTCCCCAAGGGGATGGTGGAAAACGTAGAAAAGGAAAACGCAGAAAAGAAAAATGTAGAAAAAAAATAGTGGAAAGGAAAACGCAGAAAAGGAAAACGTAGAAAAGGAAAACGTAGAAAAGGAAAATACAGAAAAGGAAAATATCGAAAAGGAAAATACAGAAAAGGAAAACACAGAAAATAAAAATATCGAATACATTCGAATGATGTCACTAGAGAAATAAATTCTGTATTCTTATTCTCATTAGTCACTCTCTCTCCACATGCAATATTTCTGATCGAATAAAGAAATTTTTCACATATTGAATTGATATATTATGAGAATGGCGACAAATTTAGATTCTGAAAATAGTTCATGTAAAGCCCAGCATTTTGATATATCGTTCTGTACAACCAACAAGGGAAAACCATTATTAATATACAAGAATTACTTATTCAAGTGCAATAAAATTACAGTGAATAAAAAGTATTGGTTATGCAGTGAGCGAGAATGTGGTGTTTATATACACACAACAATTGATGGTGAAATGATATGTATCAATGGTGATCATAATCATCCTTTCAATCCAGATCAACTAGAAGCTAAACTATTACGAGATAAAATGAAGGAACGAATAATAAGTGAAACAACATCAATTACGAGGATATATGATGAAGAAGTAGCTAAAGCAAATCTATCCAAAGGTGCAGTAGCAGTTTTACCAACTGTAGTTGAATATAGTATGTATTACTCTATACATTAGTGAAATATTTCGTTTCAAATGTTTCTTTTTATATTAAGGGTCTAACATGAGTAAAGCACGACGAAAAAATACACCTGTAATACCATCATCTGAAATATTCGAAATTCCAGAATTATATCAACAAACATTATCACACAAACGATTTTTACTTGCAGATGTATGTTTAAAACGTGGAAAAAATCGTATTTTGATTTTCTCAAGTGATCAACAACTAGAACTGTTATTCGAGAGTAATACAATTTTCATAGATGGTACTTTTGATACCTCACCCGGTCAATTTAAGCAAGTGTATTTGTTTCATGCTCATAAATTCGGTCAAGGTACGTGATAGATCAGTTATAAAATCTTTAATACATATATTTGCCCTCTCGTATTGCAGGATTACCAGCTGCATTTTGTCTTCTGCCAAACAAGCGTGGTAAAACATATACAACATTATTTGAACTACTAAAAGATCAAGCAACTGCTATGGGAAAACAGTTTAGTCCTCAACGTATTGTATCAGATTATGAACCCGCTATGTTGCCTATTGTTCAACAAGAAGTGAGTGTTTTTATCTCTATTATATGTATTCAGTGTATGTAAGAGATTTTTTTCATTAATTAGTTTCCTGGTTCAATTCATAATGGATGTATGTTCCATCTTCATCAAGCAATACACCGGAAAATTAAAGATTTAGGTTTAGCAACTGAATATTTACATGATGAAACAATTCGTGATCAATGTCGGCAGCTGATGGCGTTAAGTCTGCTGCCAAAAGATCAAGTTGAGAGTCAATTTCAACGCTTACAAACAACGACGTCACCAGCATTAGGTGATTTATTATTATATTTTAAACATCAGTGGATGTATGGCGTTGTTCCGCTCGAAATGTGGAACTTCCATGATGTCATTCATCGTACAAATAATACTTCTGAAGGTAAATAAACTGCTAATCTTCATTTTTTTATTTTCGAAGGGCTTGTCCTTCGATACTTATATTTTAGCTTATAATCTTCGATTTGCAACTCGATTATCAAAAAAACACCCAAACATCTGGATTTTCATTCAACTAATTCAAAGTGAACATGCGCGTTTTGAACATATTTTAGTTCAACTTGAAGCTGGTGCATCTGCACCGAAACCATCAAAAAAAACAACAGCTTTTCAAATGAGATTTGATACTTTGCACAACAGATATCTGAAGAAGGAAATCAACGCAACTGAACTTTTGTCAGGTTTATCACTATTAGTTGGAAAGAAAAAAAATTAGATGCATTCATATTGTCATTTTCTTTCATCTTTTTTATTTTAAATTAATAAAGCATATATATATATATTTGTCACTGATCAAAAAAATAACATTGATCATTTCGACGTTTTCCTTTTCTATATTTTCCTCTTCTATATTTTCCTTTTCTACGTTTCCCTTTTCTATATTTTCCTTTTCTACGTTTTCTTTTTCTACGTTTTCCTTTCGACTATTTTTTTTCTACGTTTTCCTTTCGACTATTTTTTTTCTACGTTTTCCTTTTCTGCGTTTTCCTTTTCTACGTTTTCCACCAAGATCGTCCCCAACAAAGATCAATTCCTCCAATAAAAGCAATACGTTGATCAATAACAACAATTTTTTCATGATGAGAAAAAAGCCATGATGATTCAATTCCTAGCAAAAACGTGTGATTTGGATGCCGAATCACTTTTATATTTCTTTTAGTTGGACTTTGAGCCATCAATTTTGATTCTGTATGATCACTATTTAAATCAACAAGTGGTGGATCGTTAAATAGTAACACATAAACACGAATTCCTTCTTCCTATATATACATATATTTATATAATAAATAAAAGAAAGAATCTTGAAAATGTACAGCTCTTTTATTAAGTAGATTAACAAGTCGCATTGAATCATCATCACAAGGACGAATAAGCATTAATTCAGGTGAAATAAACCAACCAGCAATGAATATTTCTTCTCGTGCTGCTAATATAGATTTAGCTACTGTTTCCATATATGATTGACCATTTATAAACTTATCTCAACAAAAAACAATAGTTTCTTATTATTTATGACGTTGTTGTTTCATAGAATTCTTATGAGATATTTTCTTTAAGTATATATTTTATCATTTGACCTTCGAGAAATTTAAGAATTAAGAAGGTTTTGTTTTTGCTCGTATATTAAGAAAAATTTTCACGATCTGTAGAAGATAGAAGCTTTCATTCAATATATTTTAAAGTTTCTTTAAGATTGCTCTTCAATAAAAAATAATAGTTAAACTCGTTTCGTAAGAATATTGAATAGAAAATGCATTACAAACCAGTGAGCATATTGCTGTTGCCTTCTTAGTGCATATGACTGAAAAAGATTTCGTTCAGCAAACAAAGATCTACTTTTAACATCCGTCAAACGATCAAACCAAGTATTACGGTCATCTTCTTTTTCAAATTTAATAAACATAGAACGTTGTGAATTTTTAATTTTAATTCCATTATTAGTTGTAGTTTTCCGATAACCTTGTTCAAAAGAAAAGGCACAATCGATAAGCAATGGAAATCCAATTAAAGCGGAATCAGAATTCATATAAACAAGATATGAGTCTTTAAGAACAAACCATCGTAGTGCATGATGACATCGAAGTTTATCACATATAAATGGAACTCGAAGAAATATTGAACAACCACGGATGTCACTTATTGAATGTTTGGCAATAGCACCTTCGTTCAAACTAATACCCAAACCTTGTACAAATGATATTGAACTTACATCAAGAAACTCTCTCTATTTAATTAAATTAATCAAAATTTTATCTTATATAGATTTTAATGTATTTACCGTTGCCATATGTTCACGAAATTTTGGATGTTTTAATATTTTATTCAAATAATTTTGTAATGTTTTCTATAAACGACAATAAATAAAGAAAAACAAGACAAGAAAAGAAAACAAAATTTTACACATCGCTCTTCAATTGTAAATTGAATTAAAAAAGAAAGTCGATCGCTACGAGTTGGAAAGCATGGTTGTTCATCTTGTTTCTTATTTAATGAAGAACTGTCATCATTATTTGCTTCTCTTTGTGATGAATCACTTCTGGAAATCAAATATTTAATAAAAAAAGAAAACAACTAAATCAAATATATTTAACGCAATATTACTTGTTCAAGCTGCTTATAGATCACCCTGTTGCGCGTTCAACATAATGAACAAGAGCTTTATGGAGATCATGAAAATGTTTATAACGTTTATGTATGATCCATTCAAATTCAGGGCCATGACGAACTCTTATTGTATATCTTTAAAAAAAATATTTTATTTTATAATATAAATTATTTTTTAATACATTGATGAGAAAAATACTCACAGATACGGATGAAGAAAATCTGTAGCAGACTTATAGCCTCTTACTGCAGTTATGCTAATAACTTCAACTGATAAGCCATCAATAAATATTTTATTACATCTACGATAGACTTCTTCCAATGGACGTTTTTCATCTATTATAAATCAAATTAATAAGAAAAAAAAATTAGATAGCTTGTATGGTTAATAAATACGCGAATAGAGTTGTAGAGATTCATCAATAAATTTATCATCTGGATAAGGTAAATATTCTGTATGTTTTTGACGAGCATTACCTAAAAACTAGATGGAGAATAAGAAATATTAAATTAAAATCTTCAAGATTTCTTTTTTCAATAAGATAATTATATTAAAAATAAGATCAATCTATAAATGAATATTTGTCGAAATAGTATAAGTTTATATAATAAAGCTATTCACATATTATTTACAAATAAATTAAGTTTTTTTCAACAACGAACTCAATAAAAACGATGCAAGTGAACATTATAGAAATAAATAAGACTGTATATTTACTTGGAGTCACAACCAATCGCGCCATATCAATTGTTGGTTTTACAAGATTATCAATACCAACTGATGGATCCATTTCAGTTACTATTTCCATTCTATCCAAAAGAGTGAATAAAACAATCTTAGTTGTGAGTAGAGAGCATGGGATCTAACTATTCTCATATAAATTATCTCGAAATTGGAAAATCTAAAAGTCTAAACGAATTGTACTTTTGAACCGCTATTTGGAAACGAATAAGACATCCTAAGAATGATTGTAAAAACTATATCTGATTTCATTTTAATTGTTCTTTTTCATATTCAAACAAACATTTTCGAGTTAATCCTTCTCAAGATCACGGTGACATAAAATATGAAACATAGAGATGTATGTCTCTAAAAAAAATAGAAAATAATAGAAATAAACTTAAAAAACCTCACGACGCAGTACTATAAAGGTGCTTTGTATCTCTAAAAAAGTAAATCTTACTTAGCACTACATAAGTTGTGTGCTTACAACCACATAAACAAACTATCAATTATAGAAAAACAAGACATATTGATTGAAAGCAAAACTACTGTGTAACTGTTGTTGCTTTTTTTCGTTCTCTATTTTTTTCCTGTTCTATGTTATTTTTTGCTGTTCTTTGGCCTTGCCATATTTTGTCACGCTTACATTCGATCATTTGTTGTTGTTCAAACGATCGTACATATTGGCTTGAAAATGAAAAGCAGAACATAATTTTTTTTTTTCTTTTTTTTTGTCCTCTTTTATGAAGAGAAAATATTGAAATACGTTCTGTCGCTGATTAGTTCGACAGAAATTATATGGACAACAATTAATATTAATGCATTGTAAGGGTACAGAAAAAAATAGATTATTTGCCGAACATATGAAAAAATATTATTTTCTTCATCTCCAAATGAAATCCATATTTTAAGATGTTTTAATGATTAAGATCTTTTTTGATAACCAACTAGGAATATTGATTTAGGATTTTTTTCCTAAAAACACAGTAAATCATACACTTTGTAATTTAAATACCATCTTCTACCATTCTAAAAATCTTTAGTATTAAAATCAAATGCGGTAGCTTAAGTAGTAGTATGGATTAGACATTCTGGTAACCAGAATTATTGCTTTGTTCTATTGAAAATGTTGAAAAAGTGTCTACCAATGGTTTTTTGTTTTCATTCTGTTAACCAGAATGTACTGATCCATACTACGACTTTAGGTACCATATTTGGTTTTAATATTAAATCTTTTTACAGTGGTAGAAGATGGTATTTTAATTTCAATATGTATAATTTACCGTATTTTTACAACCACTAGAGATTGATGAAGGATTTCAGACAATATTGTTAATGTAAGTAAATATTTTTTGATTGTTAGTTTTTATTTTGACATTTATTCTGTCTATGTTTTTTTGTTAGAATATATCTGATGGAGAGTCTTGTCAACTGAAACTTTGTTTTAGTCTTGGATCCTCAGCAGTCATAGATCTTAAGGGTTGTTTCATTGTATTTTATAAATTTGCATTCCCTTTATAAAAGAATAGGATCAAGTTATTTTTTTGAAAGTTAACGAAAAAGAATGATAAAATCAGATTCTGTTAAATCGATATCAATATATATTATTTTTGTAGAAAGTAAGTAGACAGATCTTCACAGGCAGACTTGGACGTCTTGAAGAAATAAGAACTTCTGCTACATGCAAACAATAGTTGAGTTCACGAAACGATAAGAAAAAAAAGGTTCGACTATTTTTTGAACGCTTTTTAATATAAGTTTTTCATTGAGTATCACTAGACACCTTTTACCATAAAGAAAACAAATACGAAAGTTGACGTATTGTATACGTGCGAGTTCTTTTCAGAAATTATAATTTGCCATGAGTCTCTGACATTGGATTCATTTAATTAAATAAACGATGAGAAACTTTGTTCAAATAAATGAGAAGATCTTTGAACAACTTTGATTAGGAAGCTAGTCTGATTTTGATTTATTAATCAACATTTCTTTAAAGTTCTATATACATTTAAATAATCATTGAGCAAGTCTTAAAAAGGAAAATTTCTCTTAGAATAGGTTAATCAGAATTTATAAATACCATATATTACAATCTGCAATGAAGTCTTATTTCATCATTTGAATTTTGGAAAAATTTATCGATAATATTCATTCTGAAATCATGTCTTAGCAAAAAAAAATAGTATCTCCTATTTCTCTATTATTCCGAGTTATATTGTTCTAAAATCGATTGGACTGAAAGTCAATTCACGAAAAAAACAAAAAAAAAGAACGTGAATATTATTCAATTGATGGAGTTCAAAAATATGATTAATAGTAATATGCTCTAAAGACAATACAAATCTCAAAAGAAAAAAAGATAATATCTGTTGAAGAATTTTAATTTTTAGTCGCACTGTTAAAAGTTAATGCTAAAAGAAATGTAATAACATGAAAATAAATTATATATTTAAGTGTTAGTAATACGAAGTCTTGAAGAACATTGTTAGTCTGATCATGTTACTAAACTTAATGAGTTTCTATAATTTGCAAGAAAAAAAAGCATTTTTTTTTATAGCGAAGATGTGTTTCTTTTAGTCAAAGAACTTGATATTGGATATAAAGAAAAAGTCAAGTTTTTCTGATGAATGTTTAGTATCTCAATAATTTGATGTTGAATAACCACGTTCAAGATTAGATTTGGTATTTATAAAAAAAATTGCTTGATAAGTGAAAAGTGAAATTGTAATATTTTCTTTGATAAAGATAAAATCGAAGCTATATATATATGGCTTGATCAAGTTGATGATGTTGAACCGAATCTTATTTTTTTTCTTGATCATTCGTCTGTATATACTTTATTTGAAATATTTATTTTTCATTTATTTACGATTCTATATAGTATAAATATTCAAGTAAATGATATCAAAAATTAGCATACAGACCATCGTTTGACTCAAATGAAATTTAAACGATGATATTCACATAATGACACAAAAAGAAGTGGAAGAGTACATCATTTTTCCTATATACTATTTGTAAACGGATGAATCACCCTTAGTAAAATTGAGAAAATTGATATCAGTTCGAATTCGATACTTTCACGTCTCGCTTCAACAAGTATTTTCTGGCTTCCGATTCGTGAGACTAAGATGTTCGAAAACTTAATTAATATGAATTTTCTTCTCCTTAGATTAAAGTACTTGTACAGATTGTATGATTTTGAAACAGAAACACATTTTATATTTACAGTCTTTGTGTTTACTATACAATCATAAAGCAAGACATAACTAGTACTCTCTCATAGACGTCTGTAAATTAATCCAAAAAACAGATGTGTATTCGGTCGATTCAGAGTTGGAACTGGACAGGTTATTTCTGTCCGGTCCGGTCCGGCTAGTAACCGGCCGGACGAATTTTACAGCCAAACTGGCAAAAATCCGGCGAAAATAACCGACCATAAAAGTATCTGTTCACATAAAATGTTGGCGAAGGAGAATTGAATATTCACATGCAGAAATCCGAATTAGGGGTGATCAATTTACATTTACGAAAAATTTATAAATCTAAAAATAAATTTTAAGAAAAATAAATTTTAAATAAATTTTAAAAAGTTTTATTTATTTTGAATTTTTATTGATTTAAACTGGATTTAAATAAATTTAAATAATTTTAAAAAATTTAAATTTATATAAATCCAATTTAAAATTATAATAAATTAGCAGCAAATCGCCGCCCCTAATCCGAACTGGAAACTAAAAGTTGGGACTGAAACTCTCCCTTCATATTTTATAGCAAGGTGCATCGATTTTTTGAGCCTGACATCAATATAAATTAGCTATTCAGATCAAATCTGTTTTTCATCTTAATTTCAAAAAAGAAAAAAAAGCAAGTTTATAACAAATCTAACACAAAAATGTAAATATTTATTTTTCTTGACTCAGGCAGCTGCCTAAGTAGAACAAGAGAATAAATTATCTGATCATGGTTAAATTGAGCGATACACGAGAAAGAAATCGATAGAGATATAAAGAGAACAATCAATCGTTTATAGTCAAGTCGAAGATAAGATATCTATTGAGTCTTTCGCAAACACATTCTTCTGACTTGAAAATATCATAGAAAAACCGTTTTCAGTAGAGAAAATTCTTGGGTGCAAACAATAATTTTGTAATGATGAACTGGCAAAAAATCCGGTCCTGTACGGGCGGACCGCTTCCAACTCTGTATCGATCTAAGAAAGCGAAATCTATAAATTATGTTTATTATCCAGATTTTATTTTGAATGAAGGAAACGTCAAACTGAAAATCGATTTTAATTTGTAATCATAACAGAGATCTCAACATCTCGAATTAGGTTTCCACAAGCATCGGACGATGTATTGTTCTTAAGGGTATCATGCCACAAAAGATGGAGTTGGAGAATGAACTATGAGTGAAGAAAAAAATTTCGAATAATCATAATAAGGTACTTCGCATTACATTAATGAAATGATTGATAGAGAGTACAATAAAAAAAAGTATCCATTAATTCAGTGATTTCAGTGAAAAATGTAACCTTCTTTTCACGATTGAAATACGTTTAAAATGTAAGTTTAACAAAGTCTCAAGAGTTATTTTATGTTAATCTCACTTTTATGGGGAGAAAATGTACGTGACACTTCGTTCAATTCACATATTAAGCGTCTTTTAACGGTAAACAAGGTAAATTCTTTCTTTATTGAAATCGTTAAGTTTATAAAAATTGTGCTCTAAGTTATTCGTATAAAGACAGTGTTGATAAGCATTTGTAGAGACCTCATCAATGTCTTTTCTTAAAAAGATTTTTTCATTTGTTTCAAACAACAAATGACAAAAAGAGATATTTGGTTATTGCATATTTCTCGAAAAATTTAGATCAATTATTTGTACACAATAATATCTATCATTTTTATTCATCCATCGCTCTCATAGATATTATCTTCAAATACACAAGGTAAGTTGATTTATAAATCAATGATGTTTAGGCAAACTTGAAGTGAGGGCGGTGTGGGTGTGGGTGTGAGTGTGGATGGGTGAGTGGTATGTGTGTGGGTGTACAGGAAAGGAACAAACCAACAACAACACCCAAACCCATACCAGTACCCATCCACACCCACGCACATCCATGCACACCCATCCACACCCACACCCTACTTCAAAAAGTCTGATAGCTGTTTTGTTGAGAGTTTTGTTTCTAAACTAAGACTCTCATAGAAGTATCTCTATTTTGATGTTCGATCGATATGCAACAAAATTTAGGTATCAAACTTAGCTGATGATGACTCTCAAGCAAGATCGAAACCGGTCGTAAGTATCCTCTGTGTGTCTAAATAAAATTTCGAGCTTCTTTACACACGCAAATTCGAAGTAAAATGGGTGCGGGATGGGCGTGGGGTGGGTGTGGGTGTCGGTGTGGGTGTGGGGTGTGGGTGTGAGATCTTAATATGTATACCCATGCCCACACACCCACACCCACGCCCTACTACGAATATAACACTAATATACAGTACGAACCAATTAACCAGCATTTTTCAAATATCATAAGATTAATCGAACTGTGCTGCAATACATTTCTAAATTTCCTTTCAAATCTTTTTTAATTTGTTCCTATTTTAAAATCTTCTTCTCTCAACAAAATCATCGAGTAAAGTTCATTTTGACCGAGTATTTCAGTAGCGACACGTTGTACCATTGAGAAACTTTTATCATGATTATTTCGGCAAGGAAATTTTGTTTTTAATTCAAATGAATGTTACTTGAAATTATCATTATTATCTTAGATACTATTATTGCTACGAGCACAGATCCTCGAGTAACTAACATATAAGACCAAGGCCTGCAAGCATTTCTCACCTAAACAGATCTTTGAATTTTGCTTTTCCGTGGTTTTTACGAGTAGTCGAATCCTCAAAGCTTAATCTAGTAATTCAGATTACTGCTAACAATAAGTGGAAACTGTAACATAAAAGGTTTTGCTATGGTGTGCGTGTTCGTTTGGGGGTGGTTGATTATAGGTGTGGGCGTGAGTATGGTACAGATCTTGCCCAAAATCAAACTCACACCCACACCCATTCAGTGTCGAAGCACCTGCAACATTGCCTAGACGAAAAATGCCATCAGGAATCCAAAATATAAGAACACAGATGTCTTATGATAAGAATAGGGTGTCGAAGCTTCGTGATCCACTTTCTATTTTCAGCCAGAACCCACCATAAATAGCTGCTGAATATAGATCCAATATTCGTGTCTCCAAGCATTGGACAGTTTTGGACTTTTCCGCCGGGAACTGGTCGTATATTATTCATTTTGTAATAACAGGTCAAAATGATTAATGAATAGGGATAGAACGTGTTTTCTTTATTTCACTATTACTAGTCTCTTGATACAGCGACATAATTGTCAGATCAAGATATTAATTGCTAGAAATCATCTTCGAGAATAGCTCATCTCGATATTCTTAATCGCTGTCGAATGTTGGGGCTCTCGACTTGGGAAGTTAGCACAGAGAATTGTTAGCACGAACTTGAATGAAGAGATCAGGGTTGCTGACAATTGAGAACAATCTGAAAAAGCTAGAAACTATCTTTGATATGGAAAGGGCGTAAGGTATGGCTGTGGATGTGGATGATAGATTTAAAGCGGAGTGTTACTCACAGTCCAAATCCACATCCGTGAGAAAAACAAACTGGAATATACATATCTCTACTCGGTTGGTAATCGGCTGATGAAGATTTCAGCGAACAAAATCAACACAGAAAGCAAGAGTTTTCCTATCGATCAAGCGAAGAAATTAATTTCAACTTCTCTTTTGGTCTTTTATAATTACATTCACATTCCAGGATTATTTCAAAAATGTTAGTCTATGTGAATTTAGTTTTAGATTGAAAACAATAGGCAATAACCTGGCCAACAAAGAAGTGTGTGTTGATGGGCCGATCTAAGTAATCTTTGTCTTCATCGACAGCCATACCTTCGTATTTTGTTAATTTTCTTTTAGAACTTTGTAAGGCAGCTACTTCTTTAGTGCGTCAGAAAATGATGCAATTGTAGAGATCTTTAAGTTTTCGGTTTAAAAACGGGTAAATCATCACTTTTATTCGTTAGACGAAAGATAGTAATGTGGCTCGCCTGTTGAAATTTGATAAATACATCGTAATACTCGCATATTATCTCCCGTGTCAGCTAGTCGGATTGATAACAATAAGTTAATATTTTTACTATAATTGATATTTTCGTAGAAACCTCCTCAAGTAGTGCGCATTAAAATAAAAACAATGCTGATACAATATTTACAGCTATTACGTCACCTAGGAGTAATGTATAGATGTTTTTTGCTGAGTCATTTGCAAAAGTGACTCAACTTACATATAGATATTGCAGAAGACAAGTGTTTTTTCTTGTTCTTTTTCTGTTCTGTCTATGCGCATTTCAACATACTTGTTATGTGTACATGTAATTACCAACCAAAATTGAGTCAGCCACACAATGCCGTATATATTTCTAACGGCATGGTTGATCAAACATTAGACACTTTAAAATTAAGACGTATCTGTAAGTATAGAAATAAATATGAATAGTTTCAACACTCATTCATACTCTCATTTCTGTTTGACTTCGAAGTTTTCTTCAAACTAGTTGTGAAGAAACAAATAATATCGTCGAAATAACATTTTATCTTGTTTGAATCAGAAAATAGTATTGTTTTTACGAATGGACAATGCACATTCTAACGAGGTCAATAGTGAGAAATTAATGTCTATTTCAAAGTAGGCCTCGGCGATATCACTAATAGTTCAAAAAGGTTTATCAAAATGTTCGGCTTAGTTCAAGATATCAAAATTTTCATTGTATTCTCTGAAAAAGTTTTCTAGCATATCTTCGACTTGAAAGAAAGTTAGAATTATTCGTAGACTTCAACAAAAATGAAAGATAACAATCATCACCTATAGAAAAGTCAATGTTGAGTTATATTATAAAAGAGATATCTTGAGTTGCCGCTTAAAAATGTCTTTTCCTCTTAAACAATACTTGGTTTACTTCAAACCATCTATTCTGCAGATAGAAATAAGTCATAACTTTTTGTTCATATAAAAAAACATGTTTGCATGCTTTTATTTCTGAGTACACTTATTGACTACAACAAAATCGTTTTATTGAAATTCTCTGATTTTCATTCGTAATAGGTTTATTACTGGTATTCAGTGCTCTACATAAATACTAGACTGATTTGTCATTAATATTCAGTGTATTTCCTATTTTTTCTATCCAAAGTTTCTTATTTGATGCAGACTAACCGGCAAGTATTTCAAATGTCATTTTCACCCTCGTTACCAAGTCCAGTAAGCGAAGCTTCACAGGCAGAAGCAAATACGAGGACAAGAAATGATTCCAGACAAGAACAAGAAGAAAATGATCATTACCAATCAGCATCATCAGAAATAATTGCAACATGCATAGAGCCAACCTTTTCAGTCAGTTCAAGCAATCAACAACAGCTACACGTACCATTTCAAGTTCGTATGACACCACCTATTGTCAATATGTTTTGTTTGCAACCTATCCTACAGTAAGTGTTGATTGAAAAAGGAAATTGTTTTCTCTCTGGATACATGTATCAACGATTTGTAGCGTTTTTTTTACATTAAATATTCGAAAGTTAACGACAAAATAATTTTTGAAACTAAATCCATCAAAGATGCTTTCACTTTTGAATTAGAAAATTATAATGACAAATCTCCCATGAAATAGAGAAAATTTTATTTTTGAAAAATGATTTGAAATCTCCGATCTCGCTTGTATAGAATAAGACTCATGAGAAGGATGTTGAAAACGAAAAATTGATTTTTTTTTCTACCTGAAATGTTATAATGAGATAAGCAGTGATCGAACTTGATTCATAGATAAATCAAATTGAGCTACTTATCGGTTTGAAACATAAACTAAACATAAGGGTAATACCTACTCGAATCTTTTGTGAATTATTTTCAAGAAATGTTATATCAACGGTGGATCTGAATTGTCCATTGGACTTGAAACGGATTTCCTTACAAGTTCGTAATGCCGAATATAATCCAAAACGATTTGCTGCTGTTATTATGCGTATTCGAAGACCACGCACCACTGCCTTAATCTTTGCTTCGGGTAAAATGGTGTGTACAGGTGCTAAAAGGTATTGAAAAAAATTTTCTATTTTCTGTTTACATGCTTAATTTCGAACATTTTTAGCGAAGAAGATTCATTAGAAGCAGCCAGACGTTATGCGCGAGTGATTCAAAAACTTGCTTTTCCAGTATGATAAAATATTTTAAACTAACTTTTGTATATTCAAATATCTTCAAGGTTAAATTTCGTGATTTCAAAATTCAAAATATGGTTGGAAGTATTGATGTCAAATTTCCCATTCGATTCGAGAAGATTATACTTGAGCATTATCAATACTGCAGGTAAAAGATGAATTCAATTGACAGTGATTCATGACGAATATTTATCTTTTTTTAGTTACGAACCTGAAATATTTCCTGGTCTAATTTATCGAATAGTTAAACCAAAAGTTGCTCTACTTATTTTCGTATCGGGCAAAATAGTCCTAACTGGTAATTCAACTTAAAACTCTTCTATTGAAGTCAAACTCTTGATCGATTATTTTAGGCGCAAAAGTTCGTCGAGATATGCATGAAGCATTTGAAAAGATTTATCCAATTCTTAAACAATGTCGAAAATGAATTTCCATCAAATAATTCTTCGCTGATGTATAGAGATTATTTTCTGTCCTCTTCTTATTTACGACTCTGGAGAACAAAAGTCAGAAAAATACATACGAAATGATGAATAGTTATTCGAAAGGATCTTATTGAAATGACGATCGTCTCCATTCTATGAAAGCTGGGTGGTTAATAATCAGTAAACTATATGACTTTTGTTGATAGACTTTAAATATACAAAATCTAATCATCAGAATGTATAAAATTTAAACCATATAGAAATTATTGCCGGCTTGCTGGAATTTGGGATGTGGGTGTGGATGTCGGTGTGAGAAAAGAGAGCATTGAAAGACCAATCCGGAACAGCGACACTTACAAAGCCGATGAAGAAGTGATAAGTGATTAAAATTGATTAGCAGATGAAAGAAGTTTGAAGTAAATTAACAGATAGCATAGAATAACAGCTGATAATTTCCATGTAGAAAAAAGACAAAAAAATTGCATTCCAATCCTTTTTTTGTATGACAAAGGTTTCTATTTAGTTATATTTTCTCTTATCGTTTTGCAAACACATACCAAAGTATAAAAAAATGATCGAAATCTTTTCGATGTTTATTATATTCTAACTTTCTGTGTGACTACAACGAACTAATAATCGATTACAATGAAAGTCATCAATCAAGATTAGTCGATTAGTATTGACATAGGATTTTGAAAATTTGGTCGATCTTATTGGTTAAAATTTTTCACTCGGAAAGCATATATGGGAAAAACCAAATTAGAGAATGTTAACCTGACATTTTGTCGATAGGTAGGTCTCATGATCTTTAAAATATCTCAAAAGTTTCAGTCCAAAAGAATGTTTTCTTCTTATGATATTGAGTATCCAGAAAGCGAACATGTGTCGAAAGGAAATATAATATAAGAAAGTGACTTCGACATTCGATAGTTCAAGAAGAAAAAAATCTTTCGGACTGAAATGGTTAAGATATTCTAAGGGTCATTAAACCTAATTATGAGTATAATGTCAAGTCAAAACCCTATAAATCGATTTTTGCCATTTATGATTTGACAGAGATCGAAAATCCAGCAAAACGGTCCTAATCCCACAAAAGCAGGGTATGGGAATGAACTCTTCAAGACTCCGTGAGGTCTCATTGAACTCTAGTAACCGACATAGATTCGATTCAAAACGGCATGTGATACTTGAAGACCTTTCCTCATCAGTCTAAGGAATATATTTTTCTCTGGCGCGATTTTATATATTAACCCCGATTACACACGATCAGAGATACTTGAAGATAATACTCCTTTAATCTTCAATCATGTTTCAATGAAAATAAGACACATCGTTATGCGTATAAAAAAGAAACAGCTCCATCCTGTTTTACATTTTTATCCTACTGGGATTGTGATGATATTTATTGCTTTTAGTTTGTGCACATTGTATGCAAACTTCCTTCTTTTCAACAAGATACATTTGATTTCTTCAACGTATCGTTGTGTAACTATAAAAAAAGTAAGAGAAGTCTGTTTCTGAGATAAAATGGATGCCACCATCCTAAACATCATCACAAACAATTAAGACCTGTTATTGGAATTAAATACTCATAACAACCGTCTGATAGCGATTTGCTCCAGGCCTCATTGCTCTTTGCAATCATTTCTTGCAAACATCGTATTGAACGAAAATGTTTTTACTAATAAATGTGATGTATTGAGTGTAACTCATGTAACAGAAATTAAATTTTTACATCTTCCTCAACGATTTTATGCTCTATTTATTTTTCTTGGTCTTATTGAAAACGATTAAGCAACTGCAGATCGAAGTAAAACAGAGATTCAAGAGGTATTTGAATGGTATCTGAAATTTATCATTACTTCTGTTTTCAATGGTGACTTGGCAGATAGTATACGCAACGAAGATGTTGTATCTTTCAAGGCTTTGCATGCTGCTTATCAATTTCAACCAGATTCTTTAATATTCATTATCAATGATCTACCAAAGACCCGCTCTACTCAGTACGAAAGTGAAACAACTCTCAAGCTAGGATACCTTTTAAACATTTCAAATATTGAAGTTTGCTATCTGGATAGAGTCAATATTAATAGTTGGCGGCAAAAGAAACTATTGCACAAGAAAATGCCGGAATTCATTACTCTTCGTGCACCCTAGATCCTTGAGAAGAATAGTGCTGGTGAATTGTTAGTTAATAGAATTTAAAATAACTGGAGAATGAATCGAAAAGGCAACAAGGAACTTTTAACAAAAAACTACATCGAACCGTATCGATCAGTAATTTTCCATGTAAAATATCTGAGAGTTTTCTTAATAACATGAGTATGAGTGTGGATGTGTACATAAAGAAGAAATACCCACACCCACTTCTTCAATACTCGTTTCTTTATTTCTATGCTAAAAGTAACAGAATATGTAGCTATAACCCTTAGTTGCAGTTAGAATAACTGTTTTTCTTGTTGTTCCCAGTAGAGTTCGTTCGGTACGGATCTGATCTCATAACAGATGATACATAACGAATGATCTTCTAAATATTTTATGAATATCTCTCTCAATTGCTGCAGGTTTTGCTTCAAGTTTTTTTGAGTGTGGATATAAGTATGTGGGGTATTGAATGTGAGTGTCCAAAGCAACAGTGGATATGATTACACTCACACCCAAAACGATTATTATATTTTAATTCTACTGATTTTCGTAGAACAATCATCAGTCAATACCAATAAATACTAACATGTAATCGATTATTTCAAAAACAGTTCACAATGATATTTTACAATCAAGAACAATAAATCATATAATGTCATATGATATCATCAAACCAATCAATGATCCTGTACAATACCTATAGCTGTGTACGGTGTACACTGATCAAACTATTGTGCTGTAGTATCCATGGTTGCGTAGGCTTCGCCATCTTTAGATCTAAGTATGAATGTTTTCTCTTTATTCACATTTACTTCAATATATTATGACAATAGATATTCGATAGGTTTCGATATTTCATGAAGAAAAGTTTGCAATAGACTTTGAAAATATAATCTATAATCAATATTTAATATTTGTTTACTGCAATTTCATCGGATTCTTGGAAAAAGCCAAGACACTTCATGTCAGCAGAAAATTTTCTTCAATGAAATGCATTTTTTTTCTTTGTTGGAAAAATAATAATTCCATTACTCATTCGAGTCTACCTACCATTGTTTCCTCACATGAATGCCATAATTATTGATGTATTGTTTACTTGTGCTCGTTCGATTCTCATGACAGAAAAACGAAGCGAAAAATAACATTCATGCATGCAAGGCTTTTTATTGTTTATTTTTATACGTGCCCACAACGGCAACAATTCAAATGTAGGAGTGGAATGAAGATTAGATAATATGGTAGGCTACTAATTTTGGGTAAACTAGTAAAGATCATTCAGAAAAAGGGAACGTCTCCAGTTTCTGTCCATTTTTAGAGTACCATATTTAATTCTTATCAATAGCAAGTTTTTTTTGACAACTGATTATAGTACTTAATGAGAAGCGAAATATCTACGGAATCACAAGAAACTACAGTTATCCTGGTCCAACTTTCGTTTTCCATGGTTAAACGCCTTTTTTTCTTTCAGTTCTTTTAATATCGCTACTCTGGTTACCACTTTTATTTTTTTTGAAACTCACATATATTTTCGAAGAAGATAATGAGTGTAAGTTTTAAGGTTAAGTTTTCGCGGCTCTCCCTCCCCATTACGGACACTTAGCAATGAAGGCTTCCATTACAGACCTTAATAACCAAGATTAAATTATAGATATATATATCACAGGGTGGGTGTGGGTGTGTGGGGTGTGGGTGTGGGGTGTAGCTGGGTGTGGATGTAGATATGGTGGGGTGTGGGTGTGGCTATAGATGAAAACAAGACCCACACCCACACCCACATATCTTAGACTGAATTCGAATTTTGACATAATTCATTCCGATGTGTGTATTAAATTAAAATAAAGTGAAATTTGATAAGTGCCTGGGTTTTTGGATGATGTCATGAATGCTCTCTTAAAAAGTCACACGAAAAGATGAACATTATTAAGAGATAATGATATAGGATTGAAGATATCATGTTCAAAGAGAAGAGAGGGAAACACCGATGTAAAAACACAGTTTGTAACAAATGTCATCAACCTGATGTGTTTGTCTGCCATATGATATTGTTCGAAGAATCCGTCCAAATAAGATTTCCACTATCTAACATTTGAAGACAAAATGCCGCATTCATTCCGCCGATCCATATATTCGCTGCCCAAAGGACACCACCAGTACCTGTGTAAACAACTAGATTTCGGTCAACTTGCGCGGCTAAAAAAGCACTTGCTGGTGTTGATGTTTGGGAAGCAGTCCACAGTGCCGTGGAAGTAACGTTGGCATTAGTGTAGGCAGTATAGACGCCAAATTGCCCATTAAGCATACCAGCTGCATAGTGTTGGGAGGGAGAATAGATGAATTGATTGTTATAGAGAACGGCATTATTATTGGGGGCTGAACAAGTGATTGCTGGAGGAGCTAGAATAAAGCAAAAGTAATAAGCAGACGTTAGAGACTGCTTATAAAGCAATAGAAGAGATAGAAAATATACTGATCGGTTCCCAAACTGAACGAGTAATCGGTTTATTACCGATTTTTATACCCTGATATGTATCTAAAACTTTTGTATCCCGTACCTGTAGTTGTAGTAGTTGAAGTTGTAGTAGTTGTAGTTGTGGTCGTTGTTGTCGTCTTAGTTGTTGTTGTTGTTGTAGTTGTTGTGGTTGTTGTGGTCGTCGTCGTCGTCGTAGTTGTTGTGG
>CAJNOP010000194.1:225549-256587 GCA_905250075.1 Rotaria sp. Silwood1
AGTTGTTGTGGTTGTTGTGGTCGTCGTCGTCGTCGTAGTTGTTGTGGTCGTTGTTGTTGTTGTGGTTGTTGTAGTTGTCGTCGTCGTAGTTGTTGTTGTGGTTGTTGTGGTCGTCGTCGTCGTAGTGGTTGTTGTTGTCGTAGTGGCCGTTGTTGTTGTTGTTGTCGTAGCTGTTGTTGAGGTGATTGTAGTTGCTAACGACAAGAATCAGAGTCGGATTTAAGTAAGGTTAGCAAGAGGAAGACATCGTACTTCGTACTGCTGTACTGCGAAATATTCCTGAAGTACACCGGTGTATTTTGAAATATCTCGAATGTCTAGGAATGCGCAGGAGTGGTCCGAGAACCTTTAAATACTACTCATAGCTATTTCGAGAGATGCTCCTGAGTACTGAAGCACTTAGAATGCTCTCTAAGGAAATTGGTACCGTATGCAACCAAAACAAGGTTATTCACAGGGGTACAAACTAGAAATCCTATATTGCTTTCGTAGGAAAATGGATTGTACAGATCCATTTTTTGCTTACATCAGAAATGGTCTGTAATATCATAAATAGATCTGGGGTAACTGCAAAGTAAACTAGTTCTTCAATCATTTATTAATTTCATACAAAATGCTTAATATGACCTTTTGAAAGATGTTGAAAGTTTCACTGTATATTTTTGTGTAAAACAAATGATCAATGAACTAGTTCACCTTACAAATACCTTACTGTAAAATTTAAATTAAATTAACAACCTATTTACACATCCATTCATCTATCTACAATGATAGTGCGACTGAAAATAGAAGGTGGATAGCATTTATGGTTTTGTGTCCATAGCTGTGTTCAGTCTTTCACATTGTGAACCAGCAAATTTTTCTCGACCTAGTAATTCTTCCCTACGACTTTCCTTCTCGAAACAGCAGTTTTAACATCTTATACTAACATCAAAAGTTCTTCCTATCTTCAACAAATGGTCTATGGTCATATGATTCGATAAGTTCTCAAACTATTTTTAGATTTCATTCAGAACGCATTTTTCGGTTCTATCGCTTGAAGGTAGAAGGAAGAACGACTATTGTTGAGAGAAATATATTACAATAAGCAGACTCCAGGCAACTTTGGAATACAATTGGTTAAAAACAAGTATCTGGATACTTCAGTTTAGTTATATAAAAAATACTTTACGACGTTCTTTGTCATAAATAAGTTTCACAAAAGTCCGCATTTCTAAAAGGTTTATTTGGATAAGATCTTTGTATAAGACTAAATCAGGATGGTCAGATACTTTTTGGAATAGCCATAGGCAGAAGTGAAGAGAAAATAATTGGAAACGATTACAAATATAAAATATTATCTTTCAAAGATTTACTAATTTGGTGAAATAGAAAAAAGAGATCGGCATGATTTCTTAGTTATTATGACATATGAGAGAGAATAGATTATGACAAGAATGAGTTTTTTGTGTGAAAGTTAATTAAAGTGATAATTGTTCCGAGAAAAGACTATTTGACCAAAACAGTTTGAATGCTACATCTTAAAATGTTGGACTGAATCTATCGAAAGTAATTGATTAGTTTTAGAAAGAGCTCAAAAATGTTAGGATTGGTATCGCATTGATCAACACAGATGACGAAGAGAAAAGAAAAACACATGAAAAGAATCTTTTATCAAACTTACTATGATGCTCTTCGAACATGCGAGGTGTGAACAAAAAAAGGAGATCGATCTTGTAGCTGAAAGATGACAAAGAGATATTCCCACCATTGCATGCCTCGGATATTAGAATCATAATCGAATACAACCCTCTAAATCATTTTCGAACTATCAAAACCATTTTTTAGTTGTAAACACCTTTCTGCAATAGGGGATCCTTCCATATTAGAAGATCCCCATGCTGGGGTTGCTTCATAGCAATCTTGTGCTTTTCCTCAGTAAACTATGTCAAAGTTTTTCCAAATCATAACAGAAGACTCTGATTCTTCGATTATGAAAAGGAGTTTAACACTGGTAGCTGTGATGGTGTATGCTTTGAGAGTAATTTTATAGCTCTGCCAATCTCTGAGTTATTTAGTGATTGCCTAATATGTTTGAAGACTGAAAAAAGGTATCAGAAATGTCTCGAAAGAAATAAACGGTGCTCTAGGCAACACATTGTGTTATTAATCTCTTAAATGGTTTCGAACACAGTAACAAAGTTGTTTTATGATGCGATATATTGACAATAGTCATTGTTCTTGTTAGATTTCATTATTTTCTTTCTGTTCTTTGATTCATTGAATGAGTCCTCATATGCATAAATATATATATATATATTGATATATGTATATGTTCGTCTTTTTTCAGAAAGACGATTACTCTTGTTTCGTTTCGTTATCTTGTTTCTTTGTTCCTACTCTTAAAGTTAATAAATACATTATTGACTTTAACCTTATTGTATTACACAATTGTTAAAAAGATATTTTCTATCTATTGTGCATCACCTTCAATACATGACAAATGGTTTCGTAAAAATCCAATTTTTTCGAGAGTACCTTCTTGAGTGTAGAGATGAATAGAATGATATCACAAATGAGAAACGGATAGAAAAAAGAGAGAGACTTGTTGCTCTTCAATAAAGCCATTCCAGTTGCAAAAGCAATACGTGATCGAATGCTATGACTGTGCTAATCAGTGAAAGATAAATAGTTCAAGAGAGGAGAACGAGAAATTCTACGCTGATCTTTCCGGCTGCTAGATTCATGAGAAAGTGGTCGAAGAGTCGCCAGATTTCATTATATTCATACATGTTTCTCGTAATTGGATTCTAGTCGCAGTTACAAGAGTGTTTCAACAATAGCCACCGGCTTCGATCGAAACATATCGGAACTGACTCGAAAATTTTCGACTCGACTTAGCTGTTAAGAACGCCGAATCACCATAGAACCTGTGCAAAGGCAACAATGAATTAGGGAAACGTGCTCTTTTTTATTAGCTGGTTCTCTCCAAAGACGATCGTACCCAACTTATATCAAGCAATTCATCTGTCTTGATCTATATTAACAGTTTTATCAATGGAGAAAAGAAAAACATGTATCTTTCATGACAGTTCTTCCTGAAATTTCCTTTTTTGCCATTCATATGACTGGGCTTTTAAGTTCTATTGTTTTTGCTGGATTTTCACCAACTCGAAGTCGAAACAGAACCGATCGGATCAAACTGAATAGATTTTTGACTTGATCGAGCCATGTCAGTTACAAAAGATCTGTCCGCTTCCAACTCTGATCTCGCTTACCCATGCTTATTCAACTCGGATAAGAAAGATTGAATCAAATCGACAGACATCGTCGATGATCGATCATGCTGAAATTAAGGAAATACTATTGTTGGCGACGTCAAACTTCCTACCTCATTCTTCACTTCACCATCAATCGACTATTTTGTCCGAATCTCTGTCCATTTCTAAGTAATGCCGTCATTTTCTGAATGACCCTTATGGAATAAGAAACAATTCGATGCAACAAATTCGAAAGCTACTGCCCAATGAGTCTTCTTTCATATTACTTAGGGCACACAAAAAGTAGTGACGCCAACTCTGCAATATCTCACAGAAGTCGTTAGAAGTCTTTTTTCTCTATATATTCTAATAACTCAGTTCGTGCTCTATAATTCTATGACACTTCATAAAGCTTCAATTAATATAGTATAAGCAAAAATTTTGAAATTCTTAAGTTTTCCGCAGCTTTTACAAATTTTCACATGTATAATATACAAGAACTAAGTACACGCACAGAAGAAAAAAAACAAATAGAGCATGTGTGATTCAGAAGTATAAATGAAGATAAATATCAATCAAGTTAAAAAGACTAAAAAAAGAAAGAGAAGAGAGGAGAAAATCAAAAGGAAAAAAAGAAGATGACATAAATATTATGCTGAAGACAATATAGCGTATTTTTTCTAACATTGATCATAGTATGATTAAGGTGCGTACTGTACTTAATATTAAACTAATAGTTATTCATAAAGAATTAAGTACTATCTTTGGTAAAGAAGCTCCTCTTCTTAGGCCTGTTCAAGGATGGCTTATATAGTTTCGTGATGGTCGAGAAGAAGTTGAAGACGAAGAAAGATCTGATAGGTCTATAACGGAGACGGTATCTGAAAATATTAGGTAAGTTCGTGATCTTACTACTGTTGATTCTTATGCTACAGTTGGTGAACTTGAAATACAACGTGATCTAAGGCATAGCATTGTTCAACGAATTATTTTTCATCATTTTCAGTTGAAAAAATTTACTGCGCGTAAGGCACCCGAAGCTTCCAAACATCTAATGAACTTTCAAAAAGCTAAACTCTGCTCCAACGGCAGTTCAACGTAATTATTTTGCACTATAACCTCTCCTTTGTATTTTTTCAAGTTAACTGTCTAGTTTTGATTCACTCTGTCAAATATGAACAAAAAATCGATCATCAATATTACATCAATATTTTTTGTCATCAGTTATTGATGGTATTAAGAAACAAAGGCTTTCCTTAGGAATCCAATCAATTAAGCTTCATCATGGTAATGGAAAACCACATGTGCATGAAAAGATAGTCTATGATCTTCAATCAAAAGGCGTAACCATAGTGCCACGTGCAACTTACTATTCAGACCTAACTTCATGTGATTTTTGGGTGTTTGATTAAATCAAATAAAGTCTAGACGATCAAGATGATTCAGAATCGTGCTATGAACCTGCGATTAAATTTATCAAGTCGTTGAAAAACGAAGAGTATAAAATAAATTTTGAGAAATAGATTCAAAGAATGAATTTGTTTATAAACAATCGGGATGATTATTTTGGCCATTTGATGTAATAAAGTCATGTTAGATTTTCTTCAAAAACAAATATTTTTTTGTCAACCATTCACTGCTTTTGTTTCGCTTTTGCAATATTATATATCATTTGAAAATTTTGTGAAATACCATAGAATTATAGAGCGCGACTTAGGCTATCAGCATATGTAGAGAAAAAGCTTTTCAGAGGCTTGTGTAAAATACTACAGTGCCAATGTCACTGATTTTGGTACAACCTTAGTACTCTCTGCATCAATAGTTTTTGCTTGCTTTTACAGTTGTGAACATCTTCCGTGCTAAACTGTCACTATGGAAACTTTTAGTTTTAAATTAAAATTTGCAATTTCATTGCTGTTTTAGACAAAGGGCCAGCATGGAACGGGCCACTAAATTCTGCCATGCCAATCTTTCGTTTTAAGTAGCATTCTTATTGGCTAATTATGTTCACTCACTACTATGTTTCCAGTTTTCGACATAGTGTAGTGTAGCTTCTTAATTGATCTATGATTCTCTCTTCAATCATTGCTTCTGAAAAAATATTTTCTCGCATTAGACTCACTTGTCGCCGTCGTAGAAATCACAATCAAGACAAGGACAAGAGCACCAGCGATGCATCCGACAACTACTATACCAATGCCGAGGCCGATGAGTATTCTGTTGAAATTCGGTGATTTATTTCTGCAAAAGATGAAAAGGATACATTGCGATAAATTATTAAGAAACACTCTATAACGTTATCAAAACTCACCTGATATCTAGTCTCTTTCTATTGTGAGCATTGGCATCAGGAACTTTGTTTAGATCACATGTAATGTCTTTAACTGAAACTCGAGATATTTCGGTATTCTAGGCACCAAACATTCAAAAATCAGTCAACGTAATTATTATAGTATAATTAAAATATTCTGTTTCAATTTATATTTGCCTTAAAGGCTGTATGCTAGGTTTTAATTTTCTCAAGAAACATTGTTTTCTCCGTGAATACTTGAGCAAAAAGATCGATATTAGCAGTGTATATACTGAGTATGTAAATCTGGTTTACTCTAAAATATGAGCTTTCTAACTATTGTGGATTTAAAGATATGAATAATTTAACATCGCATACTGAGTTTCGAATTAACGGGTGACTGAGAACCCGTCATGGAACTCCTTCGTGCACTTCGTGTTGTTAGATAAGAACATAATCTTCATAGTCTACTCTTTGCCAGTTTGATGAATAATTCTTACTTCTACTATTGTGAAAAGATGTACTTGGTGCACAGTTCTTCTTGGCTACCAATTATGTGCAAGAATAGAATGCTTAATTATTACTGCTAGTTTTCTCAAACAAAATAATTCCTGAAATCTCTGTAATCTTATGCAAGAGATTCAATTCGGTTGCTATGAAAAAGACAACACTGAAATATCTGAGGAAACGAACAACACAGTCGTATGGTGTCTAATCCCGCAAAGGGAGAATCAAAAAGTGGATGTCATGAAATGCACTGATTGAAACTGGCATTCGCGAAGCATACAGATAATCACCATATAGGATTTCGTGATCATACCCATTATAAACTCTTTTTCTAATATATTGGTAGAGAATTTAAGGAAGAATCTTTCTAAAAACAAATGAACCATGAACGATAAAATTTACATAAGATATTCACAAAATACTGAGATCTGCATGCTTTATAAGCCACCAATTAATTCATAATTTCCTATGTAATACTAAGTTATCTATATCTTTCTAATAACAATAATTAGAAAGCTCATAATTTGGCATAATACAGATATATACACTTAGCATATACACTGTTAATATTGACTCTCTTGCTAAAGAACTCACTGGAAAAAATGATGTTTTTTGTCGAGATCAAAACTTAGTATACACCCTTTATACTATTTTATACCTATTTTGTACGGACTATTTTGTTAGTTGCCCGTTGCTCGCAGTCGACGATAAAATTATTCTTACTGTAGACCAAACACTGACTTTCGAAAATGTTTCAGACAGCTCGATAGAGATGAATAAGAATTTTCTTCCTTCAAATACACAGCATTATTTTGATTAACGTCCGGGAGTGCAGGGAAATTATAATTATGTGATGCGTGTGTCGAGAGGTGAAGAGAGAGGGTAAAGCTGTACTCTTTACGCTCCATACGTCCTCAAAAAAGTGCAAAGCTTCGACGCATTATACTTCCTAGAAAACAACTATTCCCTATTTGATTCGTTGCGATTTTGACGGATAAAAGAAATCAAAACGAGTGATATGGAAGCCGACTTATGAACTGAGCACTGCCTTCATCTTATCACGACCGTATCTAAACAAATTTTAGAGCGCTACGTTTGCGGAACTACTTACTTCAAAGCCCAATGTGATAGCTACTTCTGATAAAGTATCGTGAGAAATCACTTTGAAATACTTGACATATGATTTTCTCATTCGACACCTCGGCCAATCGGTAAAACGTGGGCCCTAGTCTAATATCTATAACTCGATGTGTCTTTGACGAATTCATTTGAATTTTTTCTACAAGTCCCCGTAGGCTAGCGAAAATGTGTCCAACTTGTCAGAACTCAAACTTTAAACAAAGTCGATATCAAGTCATGAGAACTGATCACTACTACGCAGATCGCACAGTTTGTTGAACCTTGAGATCTTGACAAAATGTGGCGAACTTTGAATACAAAAGAATTAGATAAATGAGATGGTACTTACCGCTAAAACCAATAGTAGTGAAAGGTTTTTTAGAAATGTGAACATACGACTATCAGATTTTTAACTCATGCTAGAGTAAATATAAATGCTACTAAAATGTTTTAATATAGCGAAACCCTAGTTTTGGAAGTATCAATCGATCTCTTATCTCAACCAGAACTCGTGTGACAAATGTAAAAAATTGGTTCTACACCGCCGAACAAAAGTTTAGGACTTTTTATTTTTCTCAAGTTTTGTTTTGCTCATAGCTCGGTCAAATTAAATCGAACCCCAACTCTGACACATACCGTTTTGTTCAGCTTTTGACGCTCTTTCCGGTGGTATGTGAATCAACGAGTTTACGCTTGATTTGGTGGAATTATTCACGTTTTCCTTGTTTTAGGCCTTTGCACTAAAACGCGATTTTCAACATGAAGATGCGGGCTAAAGTCAATTACTTTTTTACTGCACGATAGTCCTTGAAATTCTGCATCGATCTATATGACTTTTATGTCGAAAAAAGAACGACCTCTAGGTCAGAAAAGTCGAAATACTCAGAAGGAAGATAACTCGGTTCCGTTGCAGAAAGAAGCTTTCGGTCTCGAAAATCAAATTGGTGAAATCAAGTCTTCTAACTTTGTGCATCTTGTAGAGGGTACACCAGGGTACATAGATCAACGTCAGAACGAGCTTTGGATCACTCTCCACTCGTGCAGAAAATAAAATACATTTTTCTTATGAAATCGGATTATTGTCGTTTTGAGTATTTCGACTTTTCTGACCTAGAGGTCGTTCTTTTTCGACATAAAAGTCATATAGATCGATGCAGAATTTCAAGGACTATCGTGCAGTAAAAAAGTAATTGACTTTAGCCCGCATCTTCATGTTGAAAATCGCGTTTTAATGCAAAGGCCTAAAACAAGGAAAACGTGAATAATTCCACCAAATCAAGCGTAAACTCGTTGATTCACATACCACCGGAAAGAGCGTCAAAAGCTGAACAAAACGGTATGTGTCAGAGTTGGGGTTCGATTTAATTTGACCGAGCTATGAGCAAAACAAAACTTGAGAAAAATAAAAAGTCCTAAACTTTTGTCCGGTGATGTAGTTTTAAAAGTTGTTTTCTGCTGAGTAGGATTGATTTTATGTGAATCAAAAATATTCAATTTAGTAGCTTTCATTGGTGATAGATCAATCGTCTCGAGCTATGACTTCTAAGTAAAAATTGTCATTGATAGCAATAAATTTGACCATTCATTGGACAGTTTTGAAGACTACTGAGATGCGCGTTACCAAAACTTTGGTCGATATGTTGTTTTAAGTCAGAATTCAGTACGTCATGCATGGCAAACCAGAAAGTTGTGTTCAACTATGGAAGCCTTCAATGATCGAATTCACATATTCAGATAATCAGACACTGACAATTGGTAATCGTCTCGCATGACGATGCTTAAACACGGAATCGGTACTGAAGTAAATATTTGAATATTTAACTTCAGATATTTAATAATTCAATTCAACTAATACTTTGACACTATCGTTTTCTGTCTTATGTCTTTGATTTAAAGTCATATACCACATAGCAAACGATACACGCACAAGGGGTAAAAAGCGGATTGTCGTATCCAGAGATTGTATGGATCGGCACGGATCGTACAGATCGCGGATACGAAGTGCCCTTGAGTCCTCATGTGCTATTGTTTGGAAGTATCTTTTGGTCCTCATGTCTTATTATTTGGAGGTACTCTCAGTCCCTCATCTTCTATTATATGAAGGCACTCTTGGGTCCTCATTTTCTATTATATGTAGGTTCCCTTAGGTCATCATGTTCTATTAAAACTACTCCACAGAATGGAAGTCCATTGGATAATAGAAGTCCACCCCAAGATTATAACAGTTCAAACACATTATAAGCCCATCTATCCGAAATGACCACAGGACAAGCAGTTAGAAAGCTTGACAAATAAGCTCATTAGTTCTCATTGTTTATTATAGGTTAGTTTGTAAGTCTTAGTTTCTTTGCCATCTATATATTCCATCGGCTGAAAGGAGTCTTATAAAGTAAAATGCGTTTGTATCTATGTATATGTCAAGGTCAAAAAGCCATCAATGACCGATCAGAAATTTTCGCTATCCATCTCTCAAACAACTTGGCTCTAGGGGAGCTGGAAATTCAACCAATCAGATTTTGAGTGGCTACGAAATTCAGTCAAGCAGGTTTTGAGGAACTGGAAATTCAGCTAATCAAGTTTCGAGGGTCTAGAAAATTTAGAGCATCAGTTTTTGAGGCACTAGGAATTCAGCCAATTAGATTGAGGCACTCTCAAAAATTTAGGATGACAAGTTCAAGCGCATGGGTACGTAGTGTTCATTAGAATAAAATAGTCCAATACTAGTCGCATCCAACTATTCGATTGAAGCTCAAATATTCAGGAAGAGCCGAACGATATTTGCTAGTTTAGCTGAATTTATTGAGGAGACAGTTACTAGTCTTTGTATCATCTGTAGGTTCGCGCAATCAGGGAGATAGTAGTACAGATCTGGAAAACAAAATGACTTTTAAAAGATGTGAGCGAAAAATTTCACAAAGCCTCTCCTTCGAACACAAAAAATATTGACTAGCTGGCGAAAAAGAAAAGTTTAATCTTATACTTCATCTGAGAAGGACTTACATATAAAGCTACCTGCTCTAGTGACAGAGATGAAATTAATATTTCTAAGTTGAAGATCAAGACATTTTATATGGGATTATAATAATATTCTATTGACGTCATTGGTGTCAACGATTCCCACGAGAACTTTTGTTTTGTTAATTCCCTCGACTGTCGAGAGGTTCATATGAAATAAAATGAGTTTGTTTGTGTCTTTGTGTCAAGGCGAAGGGTCAAAAAAACATGATCATATATGAATATATCTGAATTGTCAGCGAATTGTATTTTTCATATCAGGACTTACGCAGTCAAGTTTTTTCATCCTAAGATTTCAGTCAATCACAGGTTTTTTTTGTTGGACTCTCAAGCGGTCAGATTTTTGCAGGTTGGAGGTAACAGTAGACGAAAGTAAATCAGAGTTGGGAAATCCGAATCGGAAAGCAACTTCTTAAAATTTTGAGTTGAATTTTCAGGGCCAAGGAAACAGTTTTTTTTCGAAAGTAATGATATTCCCTTGGCTATTGGAAGGATTATACAAAATAAAACAAGTAACGCTCGTCGCTTCGACTCGCTTAGCCCTCGACTGAACAAGATATCATATTCAATTTTTCACAGAAGATATAGCAATAGAAGTTCACAAAAATTATACTTAGTAATTATAGCATATGACAAATTAATGCCAGGTCTCAATGTTAGACCCACGCCTGTCCATGTATATATTTCCGCAGATGATAGATTTAAAAACACGAAAGAACCTTTCTTATAAGTATCAAACACGACCAAATTCAATAGCTTATTCACTCTTATCGCGTACATTTAACTAATAAATAGTCAAAAACCATTCCATAGTAACTACAAATGACTCTCTTAATTGATAAATATTTTCATAAGACGAAAACAAACATACAATTTTCAATTATTCTCTTCTTTTTCATACATTTATGCCAAACCGAAAAAGACATACTGTTTTAGCTGATCATCTACTTCAGCAAATGCACATTCTAAATCCACAAATAAATATACGAACCGAAAAACTAATTCTTTTCCTTTCAAGTTCGTTTCCGATGGAGTGAATTTAACTGTTTTAATGATGTTTTCCATCCATACATTGTCACTATATTCTATTCTTCGAGAAAAACTGGTCTTAGGATGCATACAAAAATATTTCTCCTTTTTTATCACTTTGAGTCCGTTTTGAAACTCATCAGATCTAACCCCTTCACATTCTCTTGTTTAATCTTTTTAATTTAACGCCCTTCAAAATGCAACTGTCGAGTGCACCAGCTAGTCGCTTGTCGGCGCCCCTCTGGGGCGCCACTCGCGACTAGCTGCTGCGACCTCTGATCTTCTTCTCGCATAAGATAGTTCTTTTCACTTAAACCCTGTTAAATGACAGATTGCTCTTACTTAGAATATTAGATTTATAACACAATCGCTCCACATGAGCAGCTCCGGACCAACAGTTTCCTGTTATTTATTCCTAATTTCTTTAACCCAATGGTTTAGCCAATACGATAAAATTTTATTAGGGCTTCTGGTTTGGAGAATCTTAGTTGATTATTCTTGATAAATGCAGGTTTCATGTAGATCTTTTGCTAAACAACATTAGAATACGTTCGCAATTTTAGCGACCACTAGTTCGCCAACACTTCTCTCAGGCCTTGCTCATAGTCCCTTGTTGCATTTTTGGAATACATTAAAACAATCATTGGTTATTCAGCATTTATCCTATAGGCCGTAACTTCATTTACAGGATTCTTTTAATGCTACTTCTCTCGACTTAAGCAGAGTGTACTCAAAAAAGGCCACTTAACTCACAAACCACTATGAATAATCATGAATCCCACAATGTCGCACACATTAGACTGAGTGCCAATGGTTTGTAAACACTGTTTCATCACACTACGACTTACTGAAACACTCAACCCATTAGATCACACTCTGATTCATATCTACAACCATACTATGAAGAGGCTACCGAAACTAAACACCAATTACAAACTCTAAATACGCAGAAGGATTGTCCATATTTCGGGTGTCCATTTTTTCAAATGCCTTTTGCTTTAAAAAAATTGACTTTTTCCTTAGACAATAATTCAGATAAAAAAGGATGATTTGTCTCATACAAAAACCTACTTGAGTTTTTGAACAGCTGACTTGAGATTCGGGTTCTCCGACCTGGATTTGCTTTCGGCAACCTTTATAAACTATCGTTATTTTCTCAAAAAACCCTTTTCTTGACCCTAAAAACCCGATTCAAAATTTCTAGAAACTGACTTCAGATTCGAATTCTCCGACCCCGATATCCTGTCGTCAACCTTTATAAAATATCGTTATTTTCTCAAAAAATCCTCTCCTTCACCCAAAAATTTGAATTCAAAATTTTGAAAAACTGACTTCAGATTCGGATTCTTCGACTCCGATTTACTTTTGTCAACGTTTAGAGGAAAGGACTTTATCTGATTGGTCGAAAGCCCGATATCGAAAACATCTCATTGGCTGAAACTATGGGCTGAATAACGTGATTGGTCGAAAGCCTCAAAGCGCAAACTTCTTTAAGCGTATGTTTTTTGACCCCGAGGTTCTTTTAACCCTGATGTTCTTTTGGCCTGACGACAAGCAAGCAAGCAAACTCCTTTTTTTCATATGACCCTTCCTTCAGTCGAGGGAATAGCAAAGTTTCATCAAAATGGCCAAAAGTCTTAAAATAAAAAAGCTCATTTCTGATTGGCCGGTTCCTGACTAATGAAATCTCGGCCAAAAAAATGGGCTTCGGGTTCGGATTCAGGGCCCTCGATAACCTATAGCAAAGTTTGATCAAAATGGCCAAAAGTCTTAAAATAAGCTGACGCCACTTGTATGTTTTTTTGACCCCAATCAAGCAAACAAGCAAACAAACGGACAACCTATTTTTTTTCATATGACCCTTCCTTCAGTCGGGGGAAAAAGCTCATTTCTGATTGATCGGCTTGTTAGCCAATAGAATGGCCAGATGTAAAACCTTGCCTAAGGTTCGGATTTCCCGACTTGGATTACCTTTGGTGGAACTTTACAAGTTACGCCTAAATGAACTTCATCTCTGATGTTTTTTTGACCTGCGACAAGCAAACAAACAATCAATCAAGCAAACTATTTTATTTCATGTGACCCTCCTTTCAGTCGAGGGAATAAGTTTTGGTATCTGTCTGTGTGATAATAAGAGGTGGAACAGGTATTTAGCAGTTAAAATGCATTTTGACAAAAGATTGCTAGGTTTACAATCTCTTATTGAAAAGTAATGCTTATCTTAAATTATTTTTCGAAAAGGAGTTTCTGGGGCTTTTTCCGATATAAGAAATTGAAATTTGCGTCAGTTGTTGTGGTAAAGCTGGTAGATTAGTTCTTTCGATACCGACACATGTCAAATGTACTTCTGCTTTAAACAGTCGAGAGCCAAGAGAGTCGAACCGATGAATGCTACTGTTTTTTTTACCATAGAAAAATTAACGCCTTTCAAATGTTGGAAAAAATATACCGAGCTATATTATTAAAGCACAGTAGTCTAAGAAAGTATTAAAAAGATTTTATATATGGAAAACTATCGTTCTGCTAAACCTTTTCTTGTGAGGATATTATGTACAGCTGAAAAACGAAACGATGAAAATTTAATATTAATTTTTGCAGCAATATGCATAGATATTTCTCTGAAAAATAGGACTTCTTAAGAAACTGCTTGTAATTGGTATGAATTAAGTAAGAGTTCATCAGACTTAAAAACTATTACCAGTGTGGGATGCTACAATTTTAACTATTATAACATTCAGGAGTCTGAACGATCTATCTTTCCAAAAAGGGTAACTCTAACTGTAAAGTCAACGAATCATTGCATGTTTTTGTCTCAATAGGTAAGATATGTCTCTTTCTTGGTGTCGGAACTGTATATAGGATGCCTTGTTGAAGTCGTTCGACAGAACCATCTCGGCAAAGGTCTAATAGAAACTGCTTTTTGCTCCATTTATTTCGAATGTTTCTGCACAAATACATTGTTTTTAGCTGTCGTTTTCTGTATTTATCGCTAGATTCCTCGAATATTCAGGGTAGATGAATAGCTGAATGGAAAATGCAGTGTACAGAACGCATTAGATTGCCGATGCAATAGTATGCGGTTCGAAACGAACTAGTCGCCACCTATTGGTTTCTACGAAACCGTCATAACTAATTAGTTGACATTTCATAAAGAAATGAGTGAGAATCAGTTAAAATACTTAGCACATTATCTTGAGCCATACATTTTGACCTTTCGGTAAACTTGATCGATGCTCGTTTCATATTGTCAATTTGAATATGTGAGCATGGATTTGAGCACTTCGAGAGAAAATGCATGAGAATATGTATAATTAACATATTTTTATACCTTACTATAATGGTAGCACACATGCTTGGATAGAACAATATTTGCTTTATTGAATGATCTATTTTTCTTTTACTGGAAAAAGCATCCTGGTTTTAAAAATGAGTTGAATATTAGAAAACACGAAATCTGACAATGTTTTAATATTTTGCCCTTCCGATTAGAAGTCGAAAGCGAAAGTTGACGCCGTATCCGTGATCAGCGTAAAAAACTAAAGTCAAATATGTGTATTGAATAGTTTTGATAACCCTTATTTGATATCGTCACGATCCTGGAGCTATTTGATCTTCAATGAAGTACCTCCCGTTCCGACTTCTGAGTCACTTTTTTTAAATATCCGAGTAATATGTGCGTTTCATCTCGTTTGAGAAACAAAGTATATTATTTGAATCTCAGAATAGAGGCAGTTCACTCCCTATATGCTCTTATGTCGAGATACTCGTTGATCCTTGAAATCAATACAGGCAGTTTTCTTCATATGGTGCTAAAGAAAATATATCATAACACCAATATTTCAAATTAGTTTTTTCTAAAGGAAAAATACTTCGCGCGTTCATCCACTGATTTTATGTATACGACATGTGATGAAACTCATCTAATGAAGTTTTGAATGTGTATCCTTGAAAAAGTATTAGTTGAGGCATATGTGATCAAGATACGAAGTACCTCCGAATCCGTGCGGTTTCCATCGCCATTCTAGTTGGTATTGATCGCGATTTCGTAGCACTCTATTTTTATTCAGATAGAAAACATGGGTTTTTGCATCAGGTTAAGCGAACTTGAAGAGATCTTTGGATGTCACAATCGTATCTTCTGCCTCTCCACTCCGAACTTTTCTCATTATTCGATACATAAGAGCTGCTCAAATACTATCGATGAAAACTTTACCATGAGCTGCTGCACTGAATATTCGGGAGGCGCAAATTCCGAAATCTTTCTAATGATAGATGAGATTCTGTATGATTTTATTATTTTTGAGGTGTCTAGCGGTCTCATCACTGAGATAGTTTAACCATTTAAAAGAAGGATGCACACTATGAACATAATCAACGATTATACTTTGAGCAGCATGAACGAAATCAGCGTTGTGTCCAAGATAGTTACTGATGATAGTCACACGATCTGATTTCGATTGAGTAATGTATGGTTTTCGACGAAATCTATTTGCATGACAACTATATTCTCTTCAAAGGCCTTCTCCTTGACTTTTTTAATGTATTCATACTGTTGACCAGCAACAAAGTGCTTTTTGAGAAATATGGACCATTGCACATCGAACTCTTCAAGAAGACTACCAATAGATTTGTCAGTCCTTTGCAATAAAATTTTTGTGTATGTAGGCTTTGCCTGATCGTTTTGTATCGTTGTCTTCGTGCGGCAGAACTGGCTTTTGCTACGTCATTCAGGAGGTGTTGTTGAATCGAATAACTTTATCATTAAGGAAACCTTTGAGGAGCTTACTCGACCGTATAATTTTGCCTACAACAATCAACAAGACATTGAAGAATTTTTAAGCTATGCTTCGCTTAAGTAGATTCTTCTCTTTTTTTTCATTGACGTTTGTTTGTCAATCGAGTACAGTTGAACAAACAATCGCTTCAGCAAATGAAGAGATCTCATCCTAACGTCTGCAACTTTCTCAAGAATCTCAACAAAGAAGAAATCCTTTTCGAACGATAGATGATCAAGCTCCTTCATCTGTGTCTACATGCTTCTTTATTTTGCTTGAAATACAATATCTATATGGTTTATTTACCATATCAAAAGAAACATCAAACGGTGTTCACAATTTATTCTTTCCATATTCTGTATCAAGGAATTACCTAAAAATACCTAACAACTCTGAGAGATAGCCAACTCGGTGTCTCTTTCAATACACCTGCTGTTGCTCTCTCGCCTGTGTGCACATATATCCCCTTCTCACTAACAAGCTTACACTTTGTGCATTCCTGAAAGTAACATTTTTTGATTCGAGATGAGCTAATAAGATGGACGATGAGTTCATTGCGCTCAATTACCGATGGAGCTAGCTTGTTCCACGCTTAATAAATAAAAACAGATGATATTGCTGCTGCTTCGATTAGAGTATTTATCAGAATTAGAAAATCAAATTTTTCATGACAAATGAAGACACAAATGTCTTGAGGTGTCAAGATTTTAAACCACTTCGGTTTCATTAAACAGAAGGTAGATTTATCCGCAGAATTCGAAAAGTTCTTCTCCTTGAGCTGTTTCATAAAGATAGTGTATATTTGGTTGAAAGTCATCAGCATGTACCAAATATGCTCTGGTTGCATCGTCTTGAAAGAAAGCCATGATATCTTCAATAAGTTATGGGTCCATCGGATAATGCCCATCTAAAATCACAGTTTAGTCAGGATATCGAGCGCGTTCCGTAATTCGATTCCTTGTCGTACTTATTACTGATTCCAATAAAAAAATCTTTCAATTTGTACTTTTCTCAGTTCCATGGCGCGAGTGAGAAGACGAACTGGCTCGTCAGAATCACTTGACTCAAAACGAAGCTTCAAACCATTAAGCAGAACTTCATTGTCATTGATAGTGAACAGTATTCTCTTCGATCTCGAGACTGTACTTTCTGACACTCTGAAAATATCATCCGCCGTCCATCGAATCACCTCGGCGGTTCTTGACACCTTCTGTTGCAAGATGTCAGCGCTGTATCTATGAAGGAACTATTTCGAAAAATTACTTGCAAAGCGTAACTTACAAATCTGAAACTCGAGATTTATCGAGCATGGAAAAAACCTTATTCGAAAGATATTTTGCCGTCTCTTGGTTTTATTTCTGTTCAACGTGAATAATTCTACTTCCTGATGATAACTGCGAGGATGACTACTCCGTAGTCTCTGCGCATGCAAAGCAGAAGTGTAGTCGGTACTCCATACTCTACAGCAATTGGTGTTGTCGCCTCGGTGCCTGATCGTTAATATCCATACTCTCATTTCCCTCGTCGATGCTTCTTTGCAAAACCATGTGAAAATCAAACTTCGAACAATTTTTATCGTGGTGTGTTCTGCAGGACAAGTCTCCTGCTGGCATCGATATTCCTTCACCACCTATTGAAATTCAGTAAGACTCTGCAATACAGGGCGTCAGCTTATCATCGACTTTTCGATCGTTTCGTGAATGCGTCGACTACGGAACAATTTTAACGCAGGATGTGGGTGTGGATCTTCTCTGAAAGATTCGTACATACTCACACCCAACACCCACACCCTCTAATCGAAGGAGTAAATGTTTAAACATTGTCAGAATTTATTTTTTCTAATATTCAACTTATTTTAAAGACCAGGATGCTTTTCGCAGAGAAAGAAAAGTATGCCATTCAATAGAGCAAAGATGCCATCATGCCAAGTAATTCTATTTTGTATGCAAAACTTTTCAAAATTTTTTTCAACTAAAAATTGTTTGTCACGTGAGATGCCTTATAGAGATGAAAAAAAATGTTAACTATACATATTCTAATAAATTTTCTCTTAATTTTATGGGTGAAAATTCTGTGCTGAATATGTTCAGTCGTTGTCACGCATATCGTTCTGAAAGGTCAACTGTTTTGTTATTAAAATGATCAACTTTCAAAACTCTACAAACTCTGAAACTTGAAAGAATTCGGAGATACATTTGTTAAGAATTCATGGGGAATTTAAATTTGCGGCAAATTCAAAATTCTTATACCGCTTATATCGCTTATACCGCTATAGCGGTATATATCCTTATACCGCTGTATCTCCCTCACCCTCACTTTGTTGTTCCCAAGGGTATCCTCCCAAGGGTACCCCTCAAGAGTACTCTCCCAAGGGTACCCTCACTTTGTTGTTCCCCAAGGGTACCTTCCTCATCCTCAAGATGCTTCTCTACCTCTATATAATGAATTTGCCGCAAATTCAAATTCCCCATCATATGTTTGTTAATCGTGATAGAGTAATTATGCAGTTACTCAAGCATATATAATTTTGATCTTCATATTTATTTGTTGTCATTTCCCCTTGAATTTGCAAGAAATTTTTTTCTGGTATCCAATGTTTCATTCAGTCATCAATGGAAAAGATAGTACCTCTAATCAATAAAACTTGATGCCACTTTTCGGACAGCAGTGAGAAATAAAGTAAATCGTACGACTTCTTTTTTTTGAAAATGCTTAGTCAACATACCAGGTTCTGGTTCAAAGTAACATAACGATGTGGTATAAACTGAACATTTCCTTGTGTACTAGTTGGCATTGTTTAGCGACAGGTTTGTCGATGAAAATAATTCTGAAATGTTTGAAATTCGTTTGCTTCAAATGATAGCAACAGGAATATAATCAAAATTGTACTTTTAGTCGCTGATCATTACATACTCCACTTAATGGAAAATATGACTGATTGCTTTTTGTTCTTCATTTGTTTGCTTTCCATTAGTTTACATAAGCAACGTGTAAAAAACATGTTCACAAAGATGTACAAAGCATCAATTCATGCTATGTTTACTTTATTACAAGCTTCATGAGTGTCCAAAAGAAATGGTATATTAAATTGTAATTTTAACAGCAGCGAAATATGAATGTATTTACACAATATAAAGAGAGAATACAAGATGACAGAATTTACTTTTGCAGAAAAACTGCAAAAGTAAATTCTGTATAGACTAACTTTATTTTGAATAATCTTCAAATTGTGTAATTACATTTTTAGGGTGGGTGTGGGTGTTGGGTGTGGGTGGGTGTGGGTGTGGGTGTGGGTGGATGTTGGTGTGGGTGGGATGTGAATGTGGGTGTGGGTGTGGGTGTTAGTATACAACAAAAATCAAAGCCCACCCACACCCACACCCCATACCCCACACCCACACCGTCACCCTCACCCCACCCACCCACACCCACCCACATCCACACCCACACCTACACCCACACTCACACCTACACCCACGCCCACGCCCACACCCACCCACACTCACACCCACACCTCATCGTCGATCTTGTGGATGGGTGTAGGTGTAGAATAGTGATCTGCAGTTATCTTTGAAGGTTATCAAAGAATTCGATCATATTTAAAGGATGCCAAGAATTTATTTTCGAACAAAGAGAGAAGTATTAGTACAAGGAATTCGAATTATAAAATATAACGCCAAGCAGCATGTTTATCACCTAAATCACGAATTTCTTGTTCGGACATGTTCTCATAGCCCCATCGTCGTCTGTCTTCTGCACTACCCAATCCGAACATGTCTACGGTAGTATTTGTATGTGTTGTTACAATATTCGTACTAGGACCATACAAGCGATCACGTCGACGATTCTCTAGTCGCAGACCAATCATAAGAATACTAGTGCAAATAATAGCTAGTATACAAAAGCCAAGATTGATAGCATGGCCTAAAATAAAACGAGGTGCATCTTGAGATCGATAAATTTGACCACTTATAATTCCTCCACAGTTACCCACGGATATCATGAATGCCAATGACGTCGCACGTTTCGTTTGAGGACTAGTATTACCTGAAATAAAGGCAATACATGTAGCTACACACGGTGGAATGCCACCAGCTGCTAGAAAGACGGCAAAATATTTTGCACCCAAATTGTCTACGAAAATAAGAATTAGATAACCAATCATAGTTATTAGTAACCAGAATAGAATAAAGATACCACGTCGAGCATATTTATCAGAAAAATAAGCTGTTGTCACCGTTGTAATAAAAGCAAAAGCATATGGTGGAGCAGTAAGAAGTTGAGCTTTGTAGCTAACAAAGCCTAGATGTTGAACAATGGTTGGCAAGAAGAGAGAAAGAGAAAGTAGTGGTACAAGAATACCGAGATAATTCAATGACCAAATATACAATTTCCAACCTAAGAATGCCGACACAACTTGTTTCCAACTGAAATGTTCAGCGCCACCAGGTCCAGCATCTGTTCGTAGACGAACAAGTACACGATTACACTCGGATTCCGTGAGAAATTTAGGCCGATCCGATGGAAAGTCATTAATAAAAAAAAAGGCAAGTACTCCAACGACGACTGTGACTATGCCTTCTGTATAAAATATCCAACGCCAACCTTCTTGACCACCCAAACCATTCATATGATTGATTCCATAGGCGAGTATACCACCAAAGGTGCCAGCTAGTGTAGCCGCAGAGAAAAGAATACTGACACGCCATGAAAGTTCACGCCTTTTATACCAGCTCGATAGATAATAGGTAGCACCTAAATAAAGCACGTTTTCTTTTGATCACTATTCAGTTATGAATGTGTCATTTTCGTGTTCACTGAAGCACTGACACACTCATACAGTCTGTATATGTCAGGTAAATCAGTGAATACTGATTCAGTGTATAGCGGTATATAGTTCACTGAAACTGCACATTCATATATTTAGTTGATATTTACCTGGAAATAGTCCCGCTTCGGGAGCACCCAATAGAAGTCGACAAGCGAGAAGACTACCATAGGAATTAACAAGACCTGTAAGAGTTGTCACAATTCCCCATGTAACCATAATAAGTGGTATCCATCGACTGGGTCGAAGTTTTTTAAGAATCAAATTTGAAGGAACTTCAAAGGCAACATATGTAACATAGACTACACTTAAACAAGCATTATATTGAGCACTTGAAAGATTCAATGAAGTTGTAATGCCATTTAATTTGGCTTGACCAATATTGACTCGATCGAGATAATTGAGCAAGTAGAGTAATGTCATACCAGGAATGACATGAAGATCAAGTTTACGTAGAAGTTTTTTATCATCAGGATCATCAACTGTTTTCTTGCTCGATATACCATCAACAGTAGTAGCTACATTTTCAATTATCTTTGATTTTGTTTCATCGAACTTGTCATTATTATTATTGGCAGTTGCGTTGGCTAATAAGTCATTACTAAATTTGCTTTCAATATTCTGCGATTTTAGTTCATCAAGTTTGATATTCTTGTCGACGCTGTCAAAAACAGTCATGATCAATAAACGATCTTTTCTTCTTCGCGTTTTTTATATCAATTCTGTACATACACATATATACATATGAAGAAATATTTTCTTAGGAAAAAAATTTTTACTGTCACGCTCACACATTGACATAATTATGTGGGTTGTGTATATGGTTCATTTTTTGTATGTTCTCCCGTATGTCGACTCAGTTTGTTTTTTTTTCGAAATTGCCTATATTGACTTCTAATATACCATGTCGATCGTTATTAGATAGAGCAATTTTCAAACATCTGTATTCTTTCTAATGTAAAAGTAACGCCTAAAAGCATTCGTCACCTTTCTTGTGATTGAATATGAATGCAATTTACTTTGAAGATAATTCATAACAGGAAAGAAATAAACTGCTTCAATTTTATTGATCCTCTCGAAACGATGTTTTTTTAAATTTTACTTGTATCTGATGTCCAAGAAAAATTATTCATTTCTTCTTTACATAAAAATCTTATGGTTCATCTATTGATAAAGAATCAATTTGCAGAAAAAGAGCAGTTCACATAATGAAAATAATATAGTGATTAATAATGTACAAAGAGAGATTTTTCAGTCCAAAAATTATTAATGCACAACATTCACCACCAAGATTATATGTAAGGGTGTAGGTGTGGGTGTGGGTGTCGTTGTGGGTGGGGTGTGTGGGTGTCGTTGTGGGTGTGAGTGTGGGTGTGGGCGTGGGTGTGTGGGTGTGGACGTGACTGTTCTACTCATCAACACCCACACTCACACACTCACACACCCACACCCACACCCTTTATATTATTTAAAGATAAAGATTGATCTGTTTTCAATAGATCAAGTTACACTCCACACGCATACCCTCGTACCTCTACCCTTTCATACTCTTTAGTGGTATTTTTTCAAAAACACTACAATCTATCGATTGGAATGTAATCATAGGTAAAATTTACCGTTTACATCTATCTATCATTAACATTCACTCAATATTTTATTATGCAATATCGATTGAGAAAAGTTTCTTGCAACTTTGACTGAACCACTTAGTGATGTCTGTTGCGTGTTATTGCATTTGCATTATTTGCCAGACGAATGGCAGCATAAAGAGAAATGAAATTTTGTCGAATCGCTTAGGATATGGAATGCAGGTGCAGGTGTCGTGTGCGTGTTCTCTAGTTCATACACCAATACCCACCCTCTTACTTTTTTCTGATGTTTTTCACCTCTAGGTAATAATATATTCGATAAGAAAACAATCATTTTTCCGGAACCTTTCCGATAGTGGGAAAAACCTAGTCGACCAAACAAACAGCTTCATTTTTCATGATAAATTTAAGCGATGTTTACTTTTGAATGAAGGGATCGATGATGATTTTCCATCTTGTGCTTTCGCTCCAGTTGACATTGGAAAAAAGCTTTGCTGTTATAATTCACCTATTTGCGCTTTAGTGAGTGACTCTAAGAAAAAAAAAACTTGTTGTACATTCTGAAAGGAAAATATGCGACTGTACGTCTTTTTTGGTTGTCATTCTCTCCGAACAAAGACTGGTTCCATAGACTGTTTTTGATGAATAGTGCGTTTCTATCAACATAATAGCTTAAAAGGAGTTATTTCAGAAGAAAGAAAATGGTGTTTTCAAACAACCATTGTGATATATTTGTGAAATATCTCGTATGATTGGTTTTTTTTCTTGAAATTGTGATAAAAAGAAAACTTAAGAGCGCATTTCTGAGAAAATCAGTCATTATAAGACATCGACAGTAGAATGACATTTCAGAACTGGCTGATTTTTTTATATATAGTATACAGGATAGTGCGTTTAATATTCCCTATAATTTTCACGTCGATCCAATTACCTTTTCCTATACAAATGATCCAAATGCTGTTAGACTTTTGTTTTGGTGTGGGTATGAGCGTGAATATTGATTGTAACTTCAAGGACATTCACACGCTAATTCTATCCATTACTGTGAATTAGTTTTCATTCTTTTACTTTGTTTTAGATATTATGGGAATCTCGACGCCTTCACACTTTGTTGCGGAAACTCGAGATCGAAGTGTCGTTCTAAAGTGGAATCCTGTTGCAGGCGCGACTATATACGAGATTCACATTAGTTGCTCGGATAACGACGAAACAAGTATCGGTCAAACAACATCAACCAGTTTTACAAAAAATAGTTTGAAAAATGGTTTATGTTACTTAGTTTACATAGTTGCAGTGTGCCATGATTTAAAGAGTTTGCAATCTGAAATTCTGACAATAGTACCGAAAGAACAACAATGTTCTTTCAATTTCTTGGCATTCTCTGGAAGAAAACCAGGTCGAATTAGCTTAGCATGGACAGCTGTATCTGGCAGCTCTTGTTTTCAAATTGAACAATGTGATATCGAAAGTAATAATAAGTTTATCTGTATAAAAACTATTAATGACAACAAAGTATTGACATTTGAAGATCAAACTAACTGTGATTCATTTCAATGTTCTTGCAAAGGTCATTATAATAAAATTTTACTATTTGGTGTACCAGTGTTATCCAATGCATTCAATATAAGCCACAGAGTATATTGCATGATGAAATCAGACCTAGAACATTCATTTGATGCATTAAGAAATGCAATATCCAGTTATGAACGTACTGCAAAATCAGCAGCAGCTTTATCTTACCTAGTTTTTCGTCTTCAAGAGCAAATAAAAATACTTGCATATACTTTAGGCACAGATTATATAGGACAAAATACAACAAGACAAGGTTCCACTCTTCATAATACTACATCATTAAATCAAATAGTTGTAAATCTAAGAAAATAAATCATATTTTTCATGAAACTTCTCTATGTATTAATACGTGACTGCGCTTAGCAGATAAATAATTTAGAAAGAAGAGATTTTATTTACATAAAAGATATAAAACACTGCATTTCTACAGCATATATACACATGTGTCAGGCAAAATTAAACTTAGATTTTCAAAAATTAAAACTCGTCAAGTAAATTGCAATTCATGCTATTCGTGAATGACTCAAACTGGTGATATTTCAAATTTTATCAATTTAATTTAAAAGTACACAATAAACTTAAAACATGAATCCGTTAATTTTCTTTACAATTAAAGTTATAATTACGTTCAGAAAGCTATAGAGTTCGTTGCTGTCTTCTATGATAAAAAGCATAAGCTTTTGTAAGATGTAGAATTCACTAGCTTTTTCTATAGAAAATAGTATAGAGTTTTGGAAAGTGTAGAGTTCGCTAGCTTTTTTTCTTTTGAAATGGGCATTAGGTTGAGAAAGATATGGAGTTTGGTGTTTGTTATTGACATCTAATGATCTCATACTAAAACGTGTGTAGTATAGAGCAGTGTTTTAACACCATAAGTGACAGTCTTCTTTTATTGCACTTTGGTAAATTCATGAGCCGCTAATTATGTTCTAGTCGGTGGCTTAGCTGTTTTTCTTCGTTTATTTTCATCATTGAGAAAATTTGTTGAAATGATCCCCTGTAAGTTAATTGTAGTATGTCTAGGTATGTCTTTAAAACGTGAAGATGTAGTATGGATTCGGTGAGAGACGGAGCAGGGGGCAAAAGGGTAAGAGATTAATAAATAAATACCATAAATAGTTGTCCGCTTTGACAATAAACTATTGTCTTTAATAAAGATAATAATAACGATATAATAACAATAGTTTTGTTTTTTTAGTAACTTTATAGATGATCGTCAAACAAACGATTCTATATGATATTAAGTGGAGTAACTATAGAATATTAAGTTGTAAGTTTCTATACCAGGAAAATTATTTTCTAACTATTGTTCGACCAAAAAAAGGGAAATGAAAGAAAGAAAAGAAGAAAAGAGGAAAATGATAATAAAATATGAAAATGTATTCAGTGATCGTATCGTTCGAGAATGGTTTGTTGTGTTTTGAAGATAACAGTAATCAAATTTAAGTATCAATTTGTATGCTGCCACTATCTTTATAGATGATCGTTTACACTTCACTGTTAGTTTACAAAAACAGATAATTATCAAAACAGTGCTGTCATTTAATATTAACAAAACGAAATGAATATAGAATATCTGATTTCAACTTTCTTTACCACCAGAATATATTTTTAGTTGCTTACAGGACAAAAATAAAAAGAAAGGGGGAGAAAGGAGGAGAAAAGGAAAAGCGAGAAAATATAAAACTGTAAGTAGTAATTATATGGTTTCAGGATATTTTATTTTTCTATTATTAAAATTAATAATAATAAAAGTAAAATATCGTTGTTTTTTCTTATCAATTACCTAATAAATTATCAGTTATTTTTTATTTTTAGTTTAATAGGAAAAGAGGAGATCATCAAAAAAGTAACGTTGTACAATGTGAAGTAAATCAAACTCTTACAAAACACTGACTTTCTCATTTCTATTCGTCATCAAGTCATTTTATGGTTTCTGACCAACTGAAAAAAAAGAAGAAGAAAACAGGGAAGGAAAGAAACATTATAAAACAAAATCTGACTTGTGAATATTTTTTTCGAGAATAGTTTTTTCTGGTTTTCGAGAAAGTCGATAACAATAATAGTAAAAATCACTTGTTGTTCTTTATCGGTACCTTCATACATGACCTGTTGCATTTCATAATTAATATAGAAAAAATAAGAGACAATCATCAGACAACTGATCCAAGTGATGTTAATTAGTAGTCATCATATATTTACCATTGAATAGCAGATATTCTCTAACATGAAAAGAATTTTTTAACTGGTCAGGCGAAAAAATATCGTTGGAAAGAAAAGGAATAAGTAAATATTTTGTAAATTGACGATGATTTCTTTTATGCATAAGAGTTTTTGTTTGCTACTTTAACGTAGAAAATGTATCATATTTGTCATATCTGCCCAAAGATTATTGATATATTCAGTAATGAAATAGTTGACGAATCTGCTGAAGTTTCTGAATGCAAACAATAATTTCGAATTATTTCTAAATTAAAAAATGCGGCTAAAATTTTGCGCATAATATAAACTCATTTTTGCCTAAGTTTAATTTTGCCTGTGACACATATATCTGTTATTGAGGCTGTCTTTTAGATTTATTAATCGAGCGCAATGATAACGTATGAACATTTCATTAGCTATTAATAACGCTCCAAAAACTTGATATCATTCATGTTGATTATTCATGCTTCACATTTTGCCTGAAATGTATGTTTGAGTCGATCTAGAATATAAATGAAAAAAAAATATCATCGATCTTTGTAAAATAAAATAAAATTTACCTAAAAATAGATAGCCTACGTACTAAAACCATTTCACTAAAGATGAAAAAATCTTTCAAACTATGATTCATACAATTTATAAATAAGAAAGACTTCATTATAAACTAAGAAAAAAAAACATTTTTCCTTATCTCCTTTACTGCTTATAGGTCTAGAATGCAGAAAACTATAGTAACATTTAAAAATTCTCTTTTTTATATCGCCTGTTATTTATAAATAATTTGAACAGACAAGGCTTTTCATTTAGATAAATGAATATAAAATTTTTTCTCATATCATTTATCATTCATATATCATGTGAATAGAGAAAACTACGGTAACATTAGGAAAAACTAAATTTTCTCTTTTATCATTTTATATTTACAAGTCTTAAAAACAAAGAAGACTATACTACATCACGATAGATTTTCTGAAATATCGCCGCGATAATTTATTGTTTTTAGCCGTCAAATTTTGGTAAGTCATCAACAAAATTGTTAAAAGTCTTCTTTTACTATTCTTAAAATCTCTCTAGACCTTGAGATTGTAACAATATTCCAGCGTAGGCTACTCATAGTTTTTCTTTCTTAGTCTTAAAAGTCTTCAATCTTCTACAAAAATAACTTGTTGAGTGAAACTCTATAACAACTGTTTATCGGCTTTCATCTATAAATGCAGAATTCTTGTATACGATTACGTTCGTTGCAAAATACTTTGTTTAATGACAGAAGAGTTCCAATTGATTTTGAACAGATTCGTATGTAGCATGAATAAATACGAAATAAATTCTTATTTTAACAAGTACATATGTAAAAGATGTTCTCGCTAAAAACGAATGATTAACTATTGTTCTAGGTACTCGCAAAGATTCTATTGTTCTTAAATAGTAGGCATGCACTGAATCTGGGTGCAGACCTAGAATCCGGGTTCGGTGTTCCGGAGTTGGGTCATCTCATATGATGTCTTCTGAGAATATCCCCGGAAACTCAATTATGTTCTAGGGTCAGAGGTATATAGATATATAGGTATAGGAGGTATAAGAGGTCTACTATCAACGACAATTTGACTGACATCGTAATTTTGACGTAACTTTTGAAAGGAACAAGATAGAGAGGTGCAGTTTTCACCATTGGGAAGAGAAAATTACGACGCACCGAATCCTATGCTATAGGCTTTTCGACTTGATTTTTCTCATGTTTTCAACTAGAGGTTTGCTGGAACAACGTTTTTGATAGGTGAATACAAGGAGTTCTCAACTATTTGATATTTATTCAAAACAACAGTTGAAGATCCGTAAGACTATGCGACACTATGATTCTTGGCATCAATTCTTTGGAAGCTATGGATATTGTACGCGAAACTAGAATCCGCTTTATTTCTAACAGTTCTTCTGAAAAATACAGTTTTTTCTCCTGAGGGTTCGCATGAAGGTGTTAGTATGAATGAATAACCCACATCTACACGCACACCATGAAATTTGAATTTTCGACTCTCAGCTTTTAAATCGAAAACAGTCTAAACATTCATGACAGTCTAAACCTTACGCACACATATCATTACAGCAGGCGAGAATACTGCAAAAAAGGAGTTCCATGGATAGCGACTAACACAAATGCACACCCACACACTATCATCGCCCGGTCGGAGGCGGCGAAAACAGTTTCACCAAATAGGTCTTATATAAAAACATACAAACCCACAAATACCGCAGTTGTGAGTGTGGCGTAAGGAGTTTCGCCAAATAGGACTTCCCTAAAGACACACGCACAAATGCCGCAGGTGGGGTGCGGCGAAAGACATTTCATCGTGCATAACTAATAGCGAAATAGAGAGATAGAATTGCTGTGGATGTTGTTGAGTTTCACAGATGTGTGAGATTGATGGGTTAATTGAAGGTTGTAATTTAAAAGTTAAAACTTTGGTTGACATTTGAATGATTAATTTAATTTCAGTGTCTATAGTGATATCAATAATGGAATATGAACAAGAAATTTTACGTTTAATGTGGACTCATAATTTTTTAAGGGAAGTATATGATATTGGTAGAAAAAGGAAGGAATAGTTTTGGAATTTTTATTGCTATAGTGAAGTCCACCCGCTGTATGTTTCGAAAACGTATAGATATTAGTGTTTTTTTGGAGCGGCGTTCATATGATGTCTTTGAAGAGTATCCGGGGAAACTCAATTAGACATGGACGTAGGAAGCATCAGGTTTGTATAATATTGCAGATATTGTTTATACAGTAGTGTACTTTGAATAGTGATCTATTGGGGTAGATTTATCTAAACTTTTGATCCTTGCTAAAAAATGCAATGAGAAGAAATATGCGGGTGCTTCGTATGCCTTGTCATCTCTGTATGTTTATCTCTATGCCTCCTATGTACCAAGGACAAAGTGACTATGAATTGCATTTGTGGTGTAACTTTCGATAGAGAGAAGATAGAGGGTTGTAGTCTCCGCCATTCGAAAGCGAAGATATAGATGCATCAAGCATGTTTTACAAGGTTTTATACATATGATTTTTGAGAGTTTTGAAGTCAATTTTCCAAAGAGGGTTAGGGAAAAAAACAGTTGTTATCGAACAGAAACAACAGAGAAATGTTCTATTCTTCAGAAGAACTCTAAGAAAAAACTGGCTTCTAGTTTCGCATAGAATACTTATAGCTTCTGAAGGATTAAAGCTAAGAATAGCAATGCTGCACAGTTTTATGGATGTTCAGCTGTTGCTTACAATAAATATCAGATAGTTGAGTACTCCTTGTGGTCACCTGTGAAAAACGTTTAATTGACAACTTGAGAAAAATTGAATCGAAAGTTTATAACATATGATTTAATGCATCTTAATTTCCTCTTTCCAATGATGAAAACCACACCTCCCTATCTGCTTCCTTAGAAAAGTTATATGAAAAATACGATGTGCCGTCATATTATCGTTGGTAGTATACATCCTTTACCTCCTATACCTCCTATACCTATATATCTATCTTCCTCTTACCCTAGGACATAATCGAGTTTCCGAGGATATTCTCCGAAGACATGTAATCGTCATTCCTTGGTTCTGTCGTTCCCGGTACTGAAAATTCCGCGTTCAGTCATTCACATAGTTGCAGCAGCAGTAGTCAATAATGAAGGGTACATATACACAATTAATTCATGAAGAGTTTATATTAGGGAAATCTGATTCTACTACTTTCACCATAGATGACTTGCTTAGTGAAAATCAGGTGTGTGACAGCACCAGTTCCCACGAACTGAATCTGTTCACCAGCTCCTCTCACATCAGCTGAAGCTGGTCACCAGTCCTTTTCATATGAGTTATCTTATAACTTTTCAAGGTCTATTCATGAATGGGCTGTATAACTTTTGTACGGTATCTAGGAGTGGTTTTTATAACTTTTCGAGGTTTATGCAGAGGTGGCTGGAGGAGCTTACCGCTGAGTTATCATCTACCTAGAAATTTCGCACCTCGTTCTTTTGCAAAGAAAATTCAATTTTACAGGAATTGCAGTTTGTAAAAACTTTGGCGAAACCTTGCTCAGTCAAAGAAGCTGAGCTCCTACCTTGCTACTTCAAGCAACTGGATTTTTACAAATTTTTCTCTGGTGCATTTTGAATTCCACGTGGTATTGCCCGAGCTATTCAATAAAGAACCTCAGAAAACTCTGGGATCGACCAGAACAACACGAAGTTTTTGTCTATCTAGTGGAGATATAGATATAGATCCCTTTTTTAACTAAAGTAATAAAGAATATTCCTTTTACTAAGATATACGAGATGCTAATGGTCACCCGATGTTTTTCAGCATTCTAATATATAAAATCTTTTTCCTTCCTAATCTTAAGTTAGAAATAGTATTTATTCTAATAGAAAACAATCACTTTTTTCCTATATAGTAGTCTTTCACTTTAAATTGATGACATTCCAAGACGTTTTCCCTCCATTGAATTACCATTAGTTTTCTTTCGCAGTTAGCATATATTAGTTTGAGAAATTCATCTATAAACGGTTTCGTCAATCCTTCCATACACTCGAATAGATTATATGAAATGTTCATATACCCATAAGAGGATTTAGGAAAAATTTTCTAAACTCTGCTAGGATATAAGATAGATTTCTTAAACCCTTTTAATAAACCATTTTGAAGAGTTTATGAAAGGTATTTAATTCTCATAAACCCTTTCAAATACTGTTCACAAGAGTATATGAAAGGGTTTAAGAGATTCGAATACCCTTTGATAAACCGACTTGTAAGGGTTTCTTATACGCTGCTCTTTTATAAACTCGTTAAGGATATATTATTCTACGCTTCTTTTTTACAGTGTGCTTCAAAGGA
>CAJNOP010000194.1:256687-291178 GCA_905250075.1 Rotaria sp. Silwood1
AGAAGTGATGATATAACTATATAATTCTCATGCTCATTTGGACCAATATTTACGTCACAACTCAGCAATACTTCAATCGTTCAAGCTAAAATTTTTATAAGAGATGGACTATAGGATGGATATTCGATTGAAATAGTTTTCAGTTAGAAGTATCTTAGTATGAGAAAATTTACATGGATTGAGGGCTGCGCGAATACAAGTGCAAATTGTACTCTGAAAAGAACATGACATCCAAACTTAGAATTTGTAACGTCAGGTACTCTCATACACTCTCATATATTCTAATGTACTGTAATATATTCTCCAGTGCTGGGGGTAACCTTTAATTTTTAGAACTCGTACTGTGATATGCTCTCATGTACTGGGAAAAACCTAGAATTTGTAGAATTTATACCCACCATGTACTCTCATGTGCCGACACCCACACCCGCACCCAGTACATGGCAGTACATGAGAGTACATAGAGAGTCGTAATCTTTCCTGAGTACAAATTGTATTTGTATTCGCGCATCTCTGTAATATTTCCAAGAAAAAAAAGACACACTCAAGTTTGATCAAACTGCTCATAAAAAAACTTTGAGCTCGATCAGTTATATCACGAGGAGAAAAGGGAAGAAAACTTCAATGCTTTATTCAAAAATCAGGTTTTGAGAAAAAGGCGAAAAAAAGCTGAGCTTTTTTTGGTTTTTTTTCAGCGTCTTTTATAGATTTTCTTGGATTTTTAATATATAAAATATAGGTCTTCAGTGCTCAAACTGTGCTTGCTAGATAGAAAACATTTAAATCTATATTCTAATCACAAAAACAAAAAAGAACTAAAAATTTTGAGTTCCCTTAAATGAATTTCTCAAAAGGAACAAACGTAAAGTTTTTTTTTCTGATAAGTATTGAAAAAACTCTTTGATGTATAGCAGTGTAGATGGAACTCTCACTCACCTTTTTCCCACTGTATTAAAAATCAAACGACAACTATATATAGTCGTAAGAAAAGGAAGAAATTCATCGGATGGAAAATTCCATACTTACGAAAGAAAGAAAAGAAAAATGTCAACGAAGAGAAGAAAAGAGAACAGCAAAGGCGGTGGAGCAAAGAGAATATATCTCATTAACCAACAAACAATGAATAATATTTTAAGTGTATGCGCGACTTTTTCAGTAAGATCAGAAAGCGTATTTAACAGCAGCGAAAGTATTTGAAAAAGATAATGTCAATACTAGTAGTCTCGTTAGTGTTTCAGTATTAATATTGTCTTAGACAAATATTTTCGCTGCTGTTAAGTAAACTAGTGTGTTGACTGACAATGCGACGGTCGAAAGAATTTATTTCTTGGAAGAGAACGCGTTAGACATATCCGTAACGACGAACGGAGATGTACTGCTTTTTTACATATGTAGAATGCGATACGAGTAATTTTCGCGATGTTAAAATTTTTTCTATTCTCTGCTTGTGTGCTTACAGAACAATAACAAAAGAAAAAATATTTTTTATGTTTTTTACTGATGCTTTTACATAGTGTAGGATGAACCGATCGCTGATTGGTTGTTTTTACAGTATTTTCTATCAATGATTAATGCCGTCTATATGAATTCACATCTCTATGGTTTTTTTGTTGTTGTAGATTACTTATACTATAGACTGATAAACAGACGTGTATTTTTTCATCATTTTAAAGAGTACAAAATAACGTCATGCCTTCAGGCTTATTTGTATCACAGTAATTACGCAGAAATTAAAAAAGAACGGTATCGATGTCTAAAAGAGTGACGGAAGAATTTTAAAAAAATACTTATTTTGATAAGATTAAGTCGTGCTGTCAATCTTTTTTAAATGAAGTTCGAGTGAATCAGCATTGAAATAAACTCTTGATCTCAATGAAAAACATTCCAAAGAACAATTGAATTAATTCTTGAAGCAATTTTGGATAATACTAAAATTATGTCGCCAACAAAGAATAAAAAGAGAATTCTTAAAAAGAATCTACTGATATCGAATAAGCATATTGAAATTGCTTTCGCAATATCAAAATCCTAAAAATTGTTAGCAACTTTCACTTGAAAAGATGGTATAATCATATATAAGTCATCAAAGAATATTTGCTCAAATTTTGAATTATCCGCACGTTACAAAAAAACATTGATCTTATAAAATTACCTCTAACAGCGTTCTGTACTGTGAAAGCCATATCAGTTGTTTTTTATAACCGCCTGTATTTTCTAGTATATCCTCAAATATCACAACGCGTTCGATTAATCGAATAACAATTAATTTGACTTCTAATCAAGCTAAATCTTGTCCAATATGCACTCGATGTCTACTACTCACAAGATAATATAGTATATGGATGATGATTGTTAGCTTTAGTTAAGAAATCACTTAGGCATAAATTTAGTCGAATGACCGTAAGGCCAATAATGTGTGCATCAATATTTACATTATGCTGACCAATTAATATGGTCTGAGCATGACGAATAGATGCTATATCAGCCATTGTGTCATGTAAGGTCATACATGTTGATACAACAGCTAAAGAAGCCAGACGAGGAACTTATATTACGAGTAGAAATTGAACTTGATTAGATGCATAAGATTGAAATAAACCTCCTTAGTCACATTCTTCCAATAGAACAATAAATCACGTTTCTCTTGAGTTAATAAGGATCAATATAGTGTTGTACTTGAGAATGTTTACTCATATAAATCATGAAACGAGATAGGGAAGTTGATTAGTTTCGTAGCCTGCCATTCGGAACATTAGTATTTGATCAAATATTTCGGATCGGATTTGTTTATCATTAACTTGTTTATTAGGAAAGAAACTAATGATACAATTAGTCTTTTTGTATGTCGATGAGAGAATAATTACTGTTGAGCATGTTCAAATAAACAGAACGCTAAGCATTGATTTCAATCAAATTAGGATACGAATTATACATTATAACAACTAATCAAGCATTTTTTCGTGAAGAGTTGATTTACCCGTCAATAAATCCTAATTCATTAAATTACTGTAGAAAATTTAAGACCTGGTAAATTATTATTCGCAAGAGTATAGCATCGTCGTTTTCAGTGTATATATGCAGCAATAATTGCCATCAAAAAAGAGATTAGTAAATAGTAACATTGCCGTGAAAATAAGAAGGGTGTGGGTGGTGGCGTTTTTAATCAGAAGCCCAATACACTCACACCAGAGCTCACAGTGCTAAACATGATATCATCAGCTCGTGTTGCCTTCGGCTTTGGCAACCATTCGTCAGACGTAGTGCAATGTTTGATGGTATTTTTCTTGCCTTAATCGGGTTCTATTATTTCTCGTATGTCTATCGAAAATTGAATTCGATCGTACTAACACCAAAAGAGACGTTGTTAGTGCGCACATATCGAAAAACACGTTTATCTCTAATGACACTATCATTGGAAAATGTTACCAAGAAAATAGATCTTGTTCTTCGTGACTATGAATTACCTGTGACATGTGTTTCTGAAATTCGTTATTCGAATGAAGTAGTTGGTAATCGAATGTTTCTTTTTGCTAGTGCCTATGGTTTAGCTCGTCTTCATGCTTGTCATCTTTATGTACATTCTTGGATCATTTTTAATCTTTGAGTTGCGTTCACAATCAATCGGAATCAAACTCCAGTAAACTTATTGAAAAATCCGGCAGAATTTGAAAATCGAACTGTGGTTTTTTGACAATATAGCGCATGCACATTGTTTGAAGATCTATTTAAAATACCCTTGTCACGTAATTATACATGATATGAACTTATAGATTTTTATCAAGCTTTTAGCTATTTTTGATCGTTTTTGCAATGAAATTTTTCAAGAATTTAAATTTAACACTGACGCATTCAGATTATTGACGCCATTTGCCGAAGAAATAGTCAAATATAAGTTTTATAATACAATTTGTCTATCTTAGTTATACTTTCAACACAGCTGTAGATTTAGATAAAATCTATGATGAAAAAGAATTACATTTGACATTGTTGTGTTTTCTAAAAGAACCTTTGAGGAATATTAAAATTATTATGTTAACAAAAGAATATTCAACATCAATGATAAAGGCTAGTAATTAGTTTTTGGTATTAGGTAGAATAGAATGAAGTTCATACTAAATTTTCAACATACGATGGGGACGTATAAGAAGGTTTTTTGGCTTCTTTTCACTTTTTTTCATCCGAACGAAATGAGACATATATCAAAATCATGAATACTAACCTATGATATGAGTATTCGTTCGAAAGAAAGCAAATAGAAGTAAAGAATGATTCAAAGTTATTCTGAAAGGTATTCCTTCAAACTAATCTCCACCCTAGAACAATTATTTAAAATACTACTTTGTTGTTTAATTATTATATTAACGAAACGTTCTGTAAATTTTGCTCGCATCTGGTTCAATGAAATTTTTCAACTGCTATAAATTGAGCTACGATTTATGACTTTTTCGGCTGGTACTTGACGAATTTCGGAGAGATGAATCACAAACAAATTCTAAATTAGTAACATATTTGAAACCAACATAAAAGACTCAGTCAATTTATATACGTTTTGAGATTTTCTCTGCAACTCTCTTTTTGATCACATAATCACCTCTTATCCTCCTTAGGATCTGTCAAAAAATGAATGTAATCAAAACATCATTTCGATAGTGAAAAGTTAGTTCTGAGCTTTAAAATACTATTAGAAGACAGAAACTCATGTGATTCAAGGATAAATTAGATGCATTAATCAGATTGATTTTTAACTAGTCCCTCAGATGGAACACGAGTGAACGAATATTTAGCCGAAAAAGACTTATATAAAAAATCTCAAAAAAATACTTAAGTCGACTAAATTTATTACACTGATTCCAAATATGCTATTAGTTTGGACTCCGAAGACGATTCTTTCGTCTAACAATCATCAAATATCAGGCTGCGGGTGTGGGATGTGGGAGTGCGTGTTGTCGAAGAAAAGAAGTGCACTCACTCACACACCTCACACCACACCCACATCCACACACCCCACACCCACACCCACCCTTGATGTTGTTATTTAAGAATTTTCAAAAATTTACAAAATCTACCGCTACATATCAAATGAGTCGATATTTCGGAAATATTGATATAACAGTGTCAGATCATTTCGAATACGAAAACAAACGTCACCATTCGACTCAGAATGAGGAATTGTCCCATCCTAGACGACTTTCCGGGTGATCCAAGGTCAATTTGCTAAAATCAGGGGTCTCAGAGAAAACCTTATAACTCTCCAATGGGACTAGCTAGAAAGGTCGGCCTTGCGTAGATCGATAGAGAACAATTTTGCCTATAAAACAAGTAAATTTATAATTCAGTAAAGTTATGAAATGACTCCAGAATAACGGGTTCAAAATGTCCACTGAGAATGTATTTGATTGGTTCATTATCAACCAATAGGATTTTAGCAGATATTATGTGTCCCGGTCTTGTCTTTGTAATGGTGAAAACCGCACCTCTCTATCTAGTTTCTATCAAAAGTTATTAAAAAAATGCTCAACCGCCTTTTTTTCTGAAAATGGATAATAAGACAGTCAACTATATTATACGTATGGGCGTGCTGAGCTATAGGATACCTCAATTCGCTTTGTTTCTATTACCACTTAAAAAACCTAAATATGTTCGGATCGAACTATCACACTCATCGCTAAACTACTAAATGTAAAATACTAGCTGCCAATATCTGTCATATATGAAATTACTCAGTCCCTTAAAAACGACAGGACATGATTTCAGGGACTGAATAATTTCATATATGACAGGCATCAGCAGCTAATACTTAGGTGTATCCAAAAGTAATGTCGCGTCTATCTTATTTCCTTATAAAAGGGGTCAAAAAAGAAAATTCTTTTTTTATAGAATGATAGAGCAAATGAAGCTCTATTTTTCTATACTATTTCATCACTATCCAACTAGTATTATACTAATAAAATTTCGATAAGAACTGTTTTTGTGTAAAACTTAACTAACGACTTAAGCAGATTCAATGTTTCAATCATTTAATACACTGTGTTAAAAAACAAACTATACCACAAGATGCAGCGTGAAAAGCTCTACAATTTACATAAGACCGCTTATTTTATAGTTGCATTTATTGTTTTCAAAATGAACAATATTTTGAGCAATCAATTTTTGATCGCACGAAAACGATATTTTTTGGTAGAAGATGAATTCATTTTTTCTTATTTCATCTTTTTGTCACCTGATATCTTTTATTTAAAAAAAACAAAATACATCACAATATACAGCGTGAAAAGCTCTACAATCTACAAAACAAAGCTTATTTTAATTATGTATTTCTTGTCAAAGAAATCAAAATTCTGTGCGACCAATTTTCACTGCCCCGAAAAAAATCATACGAAGAGAAATTCCGTTTTCCTTATTTCATATATAAAATAAACTGTTCTTTATAAATTGTAGAGCTTTTCACGCTGCATCTTGTGGTATATTTTATTTTTTAATACAATGTATTGAGTGATTGAAAATTGAAACGCAAAGCGTATTAATCTGCCTCATCTATTAGTTAAGTTTTACATAAAAACAGTTCTTATCGAAATTTTATTAGTATAATACTAGTTGGATAGTGATGAAATAGTATAGAAAAATAGAGCTTCATTTGCTCTATCATTCTATAAAAAAAGAATGTTTTTTTGACCCGTTTATAAGGAAATAAGATAGACGCGATATTACTTTTGGATACACCTAAGTATTTTAAATTTAGTAGTTTAGCGATGAGTGTGATAATTTGGCCCGAACATAGTTAGATTTTTTAAGTAATAATAGAACGAAAGCAAAATGGAGTATCCTATGGCTCAGCACGCCCATTGATATATATGTAAACGAAGATAACTTTGTATTTTCATTTGAATAAAATGAAATAAAATAAAATAAATACTGCATTATTTTAAAAATCCATGATTTGAATTTAGAGTCAAGTCCCATGATTTATAATCATATACGTAATTGTTAATGTAAATTTTGATTAAAAGAAAAAACGATTCCGAAGTATGTTTTATATTCAGCAGTAGAAAATGTTATATACAACAAAAATATACTCATTTTTCTTGACTATTTAGCATGAAAAAATTATCCATAATTGAGAAGAGAGCTGAAAATCCGTTACTTGGCTCTTGGGCCACCAAAAAATCTCTCTGACATTCTTTTAATATACTCTTCACGTTGCCAAAAGGTTTTTCACTATTGGTGTACAGAGTTTTTCAACTTCTTTTAATTTTTGTTCAAATACTTCTTTTACCGCAAACTAAAAATAGAACAAATAACAAAAAAAGATCATAATACTATTTTTCTTTACTTGATTTATTTCCAACCACTTCATTGTGTCTTCAATGATACCGATCACTTTTTTCTTGGCATACACATCAATTTTATCTGTTAATTTTTTATCACTAATTGTTTCTTTCATATTAAAACAATATGATTCTAGTGAATTTTTTGCTGAGTTACATTCATGTTGTATATCATCTTCTTTTTTATATTTTTCAGCATCAGCAATCATATATTCAATGTCATATTTCGATAATCGACCCTTATCATTTGTAACTGTTATCTTATGTTCTCGTCCAGAAGTTTTATCTACAGCTGAGACAATCAAAATACCATTTGCATCAATATCAAATGTAACTTCAATTTGTGGTACACTATCAGATACTAATGAAATACCAGAAAGTGTGAAATAACCAAGTAAATAATTATCTCTTGTCAATGAATGTTCACCTTCAAATACTTTAATATCAACACTAAATTGTGTATTTGAAGAAGTTGCCATTGTTTCTGTTTGTTTATTTGAATTTTCTCGATCGAATTTAGCTAATTCTGCCCCAGTACCACCAGATTGATCATGTGAAGAAATTGTAAATGTTTGTGTCTGTTTTGTTGGAATTGTTGTATTCCGTTTAATTAATGCTGTCATTACACCACCAGCAGTTTCAAGACCCTGAAAACAATCATTAAGAAAAATTTAGAAAAGAATTTTTATTTCAATGAAATTACCAATGAAAATGGTGCAACATCAAGTAAAAGTAAGTCTTTAACATCTTCAGATTTATCACCTGTTAATATAGCGGCTTGTACAGCAGCACCATAAGCAACAGCTTCATCTGGATTAATTGATTTATTTAATTCTTTACCATTAAAGAAATCTTTTAGAAGTTTTTGTACTTTTGGAATACGTGTTGAACCACCAATCAGCACAATTTCATGTATATTTGATTTGTCCATTTTAGCATCACGTAAAGCCTTTTCAACAGATTCAATTGTGGTACGAAATAAATCAGTATTCATTTCTTCAAAATGAGTACGAGTTATTGTTGAATAGAAATCAATATCTTCATGAAATGAATCAATTTCAATTGATGCTTGAGATGACGACGATAAAGTAAGCTAAAGAAAGAAAACTGTTAGCAAAATCTTTGTGGGAGTAAAATGTAGAATACGATCGATTTGCTTCCTTTTATTGTAAATGAGAAAATATTATGTTGTCTGTGATAGTTTACTGTTAACAGAGTAGTCACAGTTTATGAAAGGCAGCACGTGCAAATTTCTACTTATATACTTCAACATTTCCTTTAGATCGTGTTTCACAAAACAGAGTTGATTAGAGTAGGTATGTGACAGCTCAACTCAGCTAGTAAAGAGCGGAAATTGATGGACCAGCTCTTTTTGCTATGAGCTCGTATGAACTCGTTCAGTGTTGGAGAATTGTGTTCTGTTTTGTGAACACAGTACGGCTTGGCCAACCGTTACGGAATTTCATTTTTATCTCATCAATGACAAAAGCAAACTCCGTGAAACTTTTATCACAGATACAGACTATTTAGATCTACCATCTGTAAAAATTTCATTGATTTTGATTTAGTCAAACTTGAGATATTCAAAAGATATCGACCGTCACGAAATTTCAAAAAAAATGAAATGATTTTTTAGGGTAACGCAGGAGTTTAGCATTTTGCAACCGAACAAAGCGACATTCAAATAAACGTTCTGTATGAAAGCTTTTCAGTTTTCCACAAGCTTTCAGAATGTCAAAACATTTCTTACCACGCATAACTGCAGCGAGTGAAAAACTAAAAATACTGTTCGTCACGGAATGTCATCTATTTTTGACGTTTCAACAGAGAAGGTTTGTGGATCTGAAATTTTAAAATTATTACGATCAAAGTTTATCTTTTTTCTAAGCCGTGAGTAGTACAAAGTTTATTGTTCGAGTAATTAAATTTTATTCTCATGACAGTACCACATTAAAACTGTCACCCATGTTTCAGACGGGAATGAAATTTAACAAGGTGCAAAATTATACTTTTTTGATGAAATTGGTCAATAAATCTCTTATTCAGATAGGTAATGGAATAAAGTAGAATTTATATCACTGCTCAAAAAAGCGTCCCAGAGCTTGTAACATGTCTGATAATCTGTCAATAGTATACTTTTGATTGCCGAGACAGTTTTCTTTATTTTCGTGTTTTCGAACCTTGCTCATGCGAAGGTGACTGATGGCTGGTCATGCCGAGCAGTAATGAGTTCATATCAGCTCACAGCTCGAAAGAGTTGATTCACCAGCTCCCACTCATGATAGATCAACTGATCTATTACACACCTACACACCTAGATTATAATCTTTTTATTAAAAATGAACTTACTTTAGCAGATTCACAAGCAGTACGTAGTCGTCTAATAGCACGTTTATTTTGTAATAAATCTTTACCATGTTTGCGTTTAAATTCTTGCATAAAATAGGTAACCATTCTATTATCAAAGTCTTCACCACCTAAATGTATATTACCAGCTGTTGATGTGACTTCAAAGATTTTTTCTTCAAATTTTAAAACTGATACATTGAAAGTACCACCACCCAAATCAAAAATTAATATATTTCGTTCACCAGTTGTTTTTTTATCTAAACCATAAGCAATAGCAGCAGCTATTGGTTCAGTAATAATACGTAATATATTGAAACCAGCAATAACACCAGCATCTTTTGTTGCTTGACGTTGTGAATCATTGAAAGTAGCCGGAACGGTAAGAACAGCTTCGGTAACCTTTTTACAAAGATAAGTCTCGGCTATTTCTTTCATTTTCGTTAATATCATAGCCGAAATTTCTTCAGGTGTAAATAATTTTGTTTCGTTTTTATATTCAATTAGAATCTTTGGTTTACCAAAATCATTTATTACTTTAAATGGCCAATGTTTCATATCAGCTTGTACAGTTGTTTCATGGAATTTACGACCAATAAGTCGTTTCGCATTAAAGATAGTATTATTTGGATTACTATATGCTTGACTTTTAGCTGCACTACCAATTAAACGTCCATCATTGGTGAATGCCACATAGGATGGTGTTGTTCGATTCCCTTGTTCATTAGGAATAATTTCAACTTTACCATATTGAAAAACAGCAACACATGAATATGCTGTACCCAAATCAATACCTATTGCTCTAGCCATTAAAAATTGTTCTAAATTTGGAATATGAAACTTAGTGACTTCATTCGATATAGACTATTAGCTGATTCAATAATATGAAGAAAAAATTATTTCAAAACGAAATTCGACTAACTTTGTTTTGTTATTAAAGAACAAGAATTGTCTTTTATGTCACCCTATGATTTAGAGTGTCGTCGACTACAAAACGAAATATATACCGTGTATTTTTATGTAGAAATGGAAATAAAATGGGCGTATGGGAAAAAGTGACTCAAAAAAAATACACGTCAGGTTAAGAAAAAAACAAAGGAAGTGCAGAATAAACTAAACAAAGAGTAAGAGAAAAAAAAGAATCTATAGATTTGACAAAGAAAAAGTCTTTCATTTCGTTCTTCATATTTAACAATGTCGTTATGGATGTGGGATGTGGGTAGATGGGTGTGGATGTGGAGTGTAGGTGTGAGTCAAGGATGTGGGTCGGGTGTAGCTGTTTATTATTCACCCATACCCTCACACCCTAACCCAATGAAAAACATTTTCCATTAAAAGCATGGAATTAGTTTTGTTTCCTTTTGGAAAGTTAGAAACGCAAAGGTCTGGATCCATAAATAATGAAAAAACATTGGTGCTTTTTATTAATAAAAAATAATTCTAGTAACGAACGGAAAATGATTACAAAAAAAATTTAAAAAAATGTAAGCTGTTTTCATTTTTCGAGAATAATTAAATTCTTCACATGAAGAAAATGCAGAAATAATGAAAGTAATGAATTAATTTTCATTTTACCGCAGTAGACAATTTAACGAGATGAAAATGATGGAAAAATAATGAAAGTACTGCGATGATTTTGGCTTTTAGGAAATAATCGAAGTCATATGATGAAAATGATGTAAAATTAATACAGCTAACCTCATTACTTTTATTTTTCGAGAACACTTAAATTCATGTCATGAGAATGACAAGAAAAAAAAATGAAAATACTGTGGAGATGTCGGTTTTTCTAGAATAATGGAAGTCATGGAATTTTTTTGATGAAAAGTTCTAAAATAACCATTTTAATGAAATTACTTTCATTTTTTTATTCCCTGGGTAGTTTTACATTTCCAGATAGCATCAGCAATTAATTTCATACCAAATGAAATCGAGTTGAACAATTGACTCGCTCAACAAAATTGATCATTTATCAGATTATAGAAAGATATTGAAAACCAATAGATTTTATTTATTCATTTTCTTTTCAAAGATGACTAGTTATGCTCTAAACGCTTATGGTTAACGATCTTTCGTTCAGTATAAAACAAAATGTTGTTGCTTTCGAATTTAAGAGAGCTATGCCCTTAAAAAGAACGTTTGTATGCACTCCTCTGAGAAGCCAATAGCGACGATTTGATTTTGTCATCGTGGTGAAGAAAATTTTGTTAACTTTTTCATACTCAAGTATCATTTGTTGATTTGTTACAACTATCATTAGATTGAAATTTTCACAACGACAAACAAATCTTGTTTTGAAAGTGTCATGCATTTTTCAGTTATTCTTACATGATTTACTTCGTGTCAAAGTTGCATTCTCTTACAATAACATATCAAGTAAAATGAAATACAAATATTTGATATTCGTACTCACTGGCAAGGCGAGAAGACAAGAACGTTGTTCTTTCTTTCTCCGAAAGCTAAATAAAAGATTGAAAAGTAATACAGGTAAGAGCGTTTCTTTTGCTCCCGAGAATCGAATGAAATCAAACAGAAATATTCTATCATTGATCATTGCGATTGGTTCTTTGCTTTTCTTCTTGATCGTGTTAAGATGAAATGTGACTAGCTCTCGACTCAAAATGTGCAAATTGATTAGAAGAGTAACTTTAATAGCAGATGAAAACGTTTCTAATAGATAACGTAAAATACGATTGAAAATAAACGAAGGAGTATAGAATTGTAACGAAGTAAATTTCTAATTTGCCAAGAAAATAACAAAATTTTCTTCGTTGTAGTTCTAACTTGCTTCGTTTCATACTTTATGCTAACTGTAGTATCACATAATCACGATTTAGAGTATTATTGATGAATCGGTCTGATAAGTTCAAATTGATCCGTAACATCCCAGTGCGCCAATTGCCAGAAAATCGATCTGGTATTACTTTGGTTTGGCTTGAAAATATATCGTGTTCGTCATGCAATGACAATCAGATTCGATTGCATAGGTTTAGCAACCGATGTTTTATTGTTTATTATTCAAATACATCGAAATGTGTTAAATACTTGAAGCGAGCTCGATCACGTGAATATGTCATAGCTATTATTGTGTCTTATCCAATGGAAACAATTCAACGCATTATTCAACGACTTCAACAATATCGTGTTATTCAAACAATGTTTATTGTTTATTCCGATAGAGATACAGATAACCATCTGTTGTCAATAATCGATAATCTTCATATCTTTCAAACTCAAGAATTAATGTTTGAAGTTTTAGAAAAACGAACTGAAGAAATTGAGAAACAACATTTGGATGGTGGTTTATTTACAACGTTCTATCGAAAAGAAAAGTCTCTGAAAGATGTTCGAGAAGATTTGGCAACATTTGTTTGGACTCATGTATTTAAAGGTCAGTGCTTCGAAAGTATTCATAAAAAATCATTGATGTCATATATTTAGTTGTATTGATGAGTATGCCTTATAACTCACTTGAAGCCAAAGGTGAGATGTTAAGGGAATGTCGAGCTTATTATCGTAATGATGTTGTTCAACTAGCTCAAATCAATGAATTTGAACGCAAATATCAATCAAAAGATGCTATTCGTTGGTATACAAAACCAGGATTTTTATTCTATCTCGTTAATAAAGCTTTACGTAGTCAAGATATTTGGGCTCTATATAAATTTCGTTATTTTATCATTGACTTATACTGTCGTTTGGACGAAGTATCCAATTCACAGCCTTTTTCATCGATTCGTCTTTATCGTGGAGCAAAGCTTAATCGAGACGAACTTGAACAACTCCAAGTTGGTTGCCTTATATCAACTAATGGATTTCTTTCATGTTCATCTGATCGTAATGTAGCAGAAATGTTTATTGGTATTGATCCAATGATTGATAGATCGTCAAGTCATAATCGAGATGCATGGCAACAGTTCGTTTTATTTATCATTGATGTCGATCGTAGAACATCTATGAATACAATTTTAGCCGATGTCAGTCATGAAAGTGAAGTACCAGATGAAAACGAAATGATTTTTAACTTCGGATCGACCTTCATTATCAATGAAATATGTTTTGATAACAATGAATGTATATGGTCGATTCAAATGAGTGCATCTTCAGGCAATGCTCGAATCAATAATCAATACGAGAAATATATTCATATACGTCTTCAAGACATTAATCCAAGTATTCTATTCGGTCATGCTTTACGTGATATTGGTGGTGATTTTGGTCAATCGATGATTTATTTTCATCGTTTACTAAGAACATTACCCATTGATCATGTCGAACGACCCAATATTTATTATAATTTAGGACGCCTTTATCGGTTTATTGAGAAATTCGAAAAATCTCTCAATTATTTTCGATGTGCTCTATTACTCATTCGTCGTCTGTTACCGGAGAGAATGTTTGATTATTGTCGTATTCTGGGTGGAATTGGTACTGTGTATTCATACTTAGGAGATTCGGAACGAGCATTAAAATTGCTTAGACAAGCTTTAATACTTCAGAAGAAATCATTTCCAGAAAGTCATATAGAAATTCCATTTCATTTGAATCGTCTTGGTCATGCTTATTTCAAAGCCAAACAATATAACCATGCACTTTTAATTCTCGATAGTGCTGAGAAAATTCTCCAAACAAAAATGCCTATTGACCATCACGAATATGCCCATACTTTGCATACAATGGGTTTAGTGTATCGTGCTCTTGATGATGATAAAAAAGCATTGATCTATTTTCAAGAAGCATTGCGCAAACGACATTCATTACTTGGTAAAGATCATCCTTATCTTGCATGTACTTATTATCAACTTAGTCTCATACATAATACTCGTGCTGAATATGAAATTGCACTTGATTATGTTCAAAAATCTTTAAATATTCAACTGATCAAATTGCCACACACGCATTCCGAACTGAAACTATCAAGAGAACTTCTTCGACGCCTTCAGCAACACCAATAAATGTTTCGAATTATTTTTCTGTCATTGGAGATTAGAATTAAGAGACAATCCACGAAACGACCACCCAAGCAGAGTACCGAAAAATTTTACTGTTTGAAATTGCATATCTAGTTCAAAAGAGCGCAAAAAGTGATTCATAAACACAAAATATTAGCCCTTCCTGACCAAGTCTTGAGTGATTTCCAAGATCCGAGTTTTTCATATTTTTAAAATGATATATAAAAAAGAGCAATTTTTTCACATTTTTCTTTCATAGGTGTTTTCAACTCCAAAACATGACCAAAATTATAAGTATCTTATACCAATCGATAGAGCAAAATCCGCTCTACAAAACCCAATAAGAGTTATTTATTTTTTGTATTGCCCAGCAGCACTAATAATTGTCAACTTCTCGAAGCCCATCATTTTTGCAGTCAATTTTAACATAGTTTTTGACCCTATTTATACCTAATATTTCAAGATCCCAGACTGAATTTTGAATATGTTGTAGAGCATGAAAAGATGCATCTTTTCATATAAGAATGTTTAGAGTTAAAATACTAGCAAAGTCAGCAACCACTGTCCACAAGGTGAAAAAACACGTAATTTTTTTCTCGTTTCATGTATTAATCATATGTTCTGGCTAACAATAAATTCATCAAAAACCGGCATTTTATCCATCACTTTTGATGCAATTAGCATCAATTCATAGAAACATTTGAAATTACTACTGGAGCACGATCATAGGCTATCATCGATAATTCTTTTACCAGTAGTACGCGCTGAATAAGTTGAAAATAGTAACAGTATCAAAATTTTCTTTTAGAATAAGTTTCCACATGTCGAGTCTACGTGGGGTGTGAATGTGGGATGTGGGTGTGGGTAGATAAGTGTTAGTGTGTGGGGGTAAATGAAGAGAGTATCAACGGTGGCACTCATACCATCCACGCTCACACTCTCACACTCACACCCTTAATTGTATATTATTACTTAAATAATTTCTTTGTTCATTTAGTTGAGTAAAATTAATTGGAAACGATGGCTGTCTTTTATAATCATATGGACTATAATCATTATGATAAGAAGATTCATAATAAATATTATCTTGTTTTTGTCTTCTAGCTTGAGCTGAATCGATTTATAAATATCTTAATTCATGTTCAATTGTATTATTTGACATAATTGTTATTGAAGGATGTTATGATGATAAATGTGGATAATTATAAGGTTTTCAGTTAGAATAAATTTCAAGCTGCACTTACATCTATGGAGAAAGTTTCAGTAATATCGAACACTAAAAGATCGTCTATCAAAAATCGACTCCTTTTCATGTTACGGTGACAATGCTACTTTTTCAATAATAATTCAGTGCAACAAGGATCTATAGTAGCGTCCTACAACTGGTTTGATCACGATTGAGTAGTTTATTGTATTTAAGAACAGGTATACGAGATTATTTTACTAAAATAATTCGATTGTAATAAAACCTCAGGTATAGATGATGATGAACTACATGATGAAGAGGAAATCATGGCGCTAATTAATGAGAGCGCTCATATCGATTTACTCTTCAATAAAGACTAAAAAATATTTATTTCAAAAAATAATCATTTTAATTACAAAAAAAAAAAATCATTGATAAGATTAGTAAAATATATCAAAATCGAAAATATAAATTATTACATTTTAATGATGATATCCAATAGATTTATAATCAATTTTGATTCCTTTATGTTTATAATATGAATAAGGTTCATGTTTTTCTCGAATTAATGTAAAACTATCAATTATTTTACCATCCTAGAAATTAATGTTTAAATTCTATTGCTTTGTTCTTTTTAATAAACTTACTTGATCATCTGATACTTGTTCTATATATAAATGAGTTGAATTAATAATTTTCATACGTGAATAACCATAATCATCAGAACGAAATGCAGAATATAATTGTGTTTGATTAAGAAATGGATTATGTTTTGAAAAACAACCAGCTGAACCACTAATAACATGTGTTGGAGCACCTGGATTTTTATATGGTTCACTCAATGAACCATTAAATATTGTCCAATTATAAATTGGCCAAAGTCTTCAAATGCAAAAAAAAAATCAATTTTATATATATTCTTTCAAAATACCTTTCATATGAATGTTCATGTGCCCAAAGTTCTAAATCAACACCATAATCATAAAACATTTTTTCTAATCCATATGTATGAATATATGGTAAACCTGAACGAGGTCGACTATCATACAATGTACAATCATCTTGATTTGCATTTGAACAATACATTGGTTGATGACCCATGGTTATAATCCATGGATATTTTGTTCGATTTTCTGATGCTGTTGCCCATTTTAAATCTTGTTCAAGCCAACGATATTGATTCGTTATTTGTGCAAAACCATATTCCCACCAAAAATAAACTTCAGTTGAAAAACTTATTATATGTGCTAAACCAAAATTATAACTATACCAAAGATTTTCACCATCACCATTTGATGGCATTGTAAAACGAGATTTATAATTAGAAAAATTACTATAGAAAATAATTAATATTGATTTTCGTATAAAAATATTTAACAAAAGAAAAATATTTACTAAGCACGTTCATGATTACCAGGACAGACCATATATGGTACATATGTAGCTATTTCTTGAATTTGATTCATAAATTGATCACCAACTCGACTCTAACAATAGTACGAAAGAAAAATTAGATTTTGAAAAATACATTCATTTTACAAACTTGATCAGCATCCATATCTAATAGAAAATGTAATTAGTAGAAAATTTATTTATTTATGAAATTCAATTACCATAAGCAAAATCACCAACATGTAAAATAGCATCATAATAATCAAGTTGAGCTTCTTTTTGTAAACGTGCTAAACTCTGTGCATTGACAACTCCTAAATCTCCATAAACAGCAAATGATTTTCTGTCTTCATTAGGTATTGTTCGAAATGAATATCTTGCACTCCAACCATTTAGACTACCCACATGATAAACTAAATATTACATTTAAAATAAAACAAAACTCATGAATAATTACTCACTATAAACTGTATTCATTGTTAAATTTTTTAAAATAGCTCTATACATATATAATACTCGATGTGCACTACTACCATCGATAAATTTTGATATAGTTGCATTTTCTCTTAAAGATAATTTTTCATTCCATAAACTATATTCTACATAACTTTCGTTTACTAATGTCTGTGTACTCCAAGTAACAGCCATTTCATTTAAAATACCTTTTATTTTCAAATAAAAAAATAACAAATAAGTCGACAATAATAAAATCAAATTTAAACAACCTGTATAAGACAAATGAATTTGTTCAGGTTGATAATTATCTTCAACTGTGTTTTGTACACAGTATAATATCAATATTAAAATTAAATAAAACATATTTTCTAAAAAGGTAGAAACTTGTAAACAAGATTTAATTTATATATTTTTTTATCTAATGATGTTTCTTTTTATTACAGAAGCGAAAAAACGAACAAACAATTTTTTTTTATTGTTTTTTTTGTTTCTTTTTAAGCAGCACGTTTCCAGAATTTTTTCAATTCTTCTGGTGGTGGATCAGGATGTAGATTTGTTACAACACCAGTGCCAACTGTTTTATTGTCAGCATCACGTAATGTAAAACGAACACCTTTTTCCAAAACCTAAATATAAATTTTTGTTCATGTATTGATTAAATAATCAAAATAATATATTCTGTATTTTAAATACAAACCATTCGTTTGCTTGAATATAATGTCATTGTTGCATCTTCACCAGGCATAATCATTTCTCGACCTTCAGGTACAACACCTTTAACACCAATATCAAATGTACGACAATACATGGTTAATACAAATTCTTTTGGAATTGGTTCTTCTCGACCACCTTCTTCTTTTGATAAGAAATAAGTCTAATCAAATGACAATAAATAAAAAAATAAATTAATGAATTTTTTTCTTTTTTTACTTGACAATCAAATTTATTATGCATTTTTAATGAACCAGGTTTGCCAACAAATACACCTCGTCTTACATCTTCTTTTTGAATATTTTTTAATAAAATACCTAATTGATCACCTGGTTGAGCTTGATCAATTGTTTGATGAAACATTTCAAGACCTTCAATTCATATTTTTTTTTTTCGTTGTAAATAAATACTTTCTTTTTTCTAAATCTTTACCTCCAATAAGACCTTTACTAAGTTTATTATGTCCAACAACTTCAATTTGATCACCTTTTTTTGCAGTACCACGTTCAACACGTCCTGTAACAATTGTTCCTTTGTCTATAAGAAGAATAAACATTCTAAGATATTTTTATATTTAAATAAAATCTTTACTCGGTATTGAATAAACATGTTCAACAGGTAATAAAAATGGTTGATCAGCAGCTCTTGGTGGTACAGGAATGTATGTATCAACAGCTTCAAGTAATTTTAATACTGTTTCTTTACCTAATTTTGGATCTCGATCCTAAAATAAAATTTCGTAAAATCGAAATAAAAAAGAAAAAAAAGAATAAAAATCTTATCAACAAACTTCAAGTGCACATAATGCTGAACCTGGAATAATTGGCGTATGTTCACCATCGAAACCAATTTGTGTTAATAATTCTCGTAATTCAAGTTCAACCTAAAAGAATTTAAACAGTTATATCTCGATGACAAGAGTCTTGTTTTTTTTGTTGTTGTAGACTTCTCTTTTAAAAATGCAACACTATTTTTATTTTATTATATGTATACTGCATGATCAACAGAATTACGATTATGCAATACACTAACACACAATCTTCACTAGATAATTGATGGTTGAAGTGTTATACTTTATAGTTTTGAAAATAATAATAAAACTTACTAATTCAATCATTTCTTTATCAGCTGCATCAGCTTTATTCATAAAAACAACAATTTTTTCAATGCCAATCTTTTAAATACAATAAAATAAAACGAACAATTAATTTAAGATTAAAATAAAATATTTTCTATTACTTGTTTAGCAAGAAGTAAATGTTCACGTGTTTGTGGCATGACACCATCTGTTGCAGCAACAACAAGAATAGCACCATCCATTTGTGATGAACCTGTAATCATATTCTAGAAAGAAAGAAAGAAAAACAAAAAAAAAAGGAATAAATGATATTAATTAATTTCCTTATTTGTTTATACTTTAATATAATCAGCATGGCCTGGACAATCAACATGACCATAATGTCGATTTGGTGTTGAATATTCAATATGTGCAGCATTTATTGTAATACCACGTTTTTTTTCTTCTGGTGCATTATCAATATCTTCATATTTTTTTATTTTAGCCAATTTTTTTTCACTCAAAACTATTTATTAAAAAAATAAATAGAAATAAAAATTGAAAAAAAAAAGGTTGTTTTATAATATCATACTGCGTGTAATAGCAGCTGTAAGAGTTGTTTTTCCATGATCAACATGACCAATTGTCCCAATATTAATATGTGGTTTATCTCGTTTAAATGTTTTTTTTTCAATAACAACTTGAGCAAGACATCGACGAAAATATTTATTTACCATGGACATATCAGTGATTTGTTGCTTAAAATAAATTTCAATTATATAGTTTTTTTTAATTTTATTTATAAAGAAAATAATAAGTTCTGAAACTATTATGGTTTATATTCAATAAAAATTTTCCTATATAATTATAAACTCGATTCTAAAATTTTGGCGAAAATTTCAATGCTAGAGTTACAGTTACATATGACCATTGTAAAGAAATCACTAAATGAACAATTTCATCTTTCATGATTCATATTACATACTTGCATAAAACATCGATATGCAGGTGTCATGTGTCGTAAACTTAGCATTGTCCTTGATCCTAACATTTTTTAGATCTGAAATATCAAATTTTGTAGTGTTTTTTTGTTTCAAAAACATATCGTTTATTTATCTGTTCTATATATTATATAGGGAACAAAAAAAAACATAAATATCACAAAAAAACAAAAAAAGAAAAATATCAGTCTATCTGACAAAAGTAATTCTATTTATTTCGACTAATAGGTAAAATATTCGATGAATATTTAAATTGTTCAAAATGAATTTTATCTGATGACCAATAACCAAAATTGGCTTGTTCAAGAAATAAAATCATTGCTTGTTTTTGTTTAAAATATTCTTTATTTAATTTTTTTAATTCATTATATGTCATATGTATATTACATGGATGACACATTTTTAAACATAAATGTTTAAATTCACTCAATAATGTTGCTTTTGATATAATACTAACACCACTAAAATGTAAAAATAAAAAAATTTTCCGTTTTATATAATTATTGATTTAGATGAAAACTATTTACCCTATAGTAGGACGACCAATTGATGCATCGATTAATTCACCGGGATAAGCAGTTGACCATGAATAACTTAAATCATGATCAAGGTCAGTTGATGAAATGATAGCATTTTTTGCTCGACCTAGAAATTATCATATAAAAAAAAAAGATAATGATTAAAGTCTTCTTATTGTATTCTGAAAAAAACAATGAAATCACCATAACGTCGTCGATTTTCAATAGATGGGGGGATGTGGATATATTCAATAGTAGTTGCGCTAACTTCTTCGAGTGAATACGCAATATACATCAACAACATTAGATATTACCCATATTCAAGTCTTCATGCGCTCGTCTACACATCAATTATTAAAATCAGGTTGATCTATAGAAAGCATATGTTGGATAAGCATACGCAATCAGAAAAGTCTTTTCAGTTTTAGAGTTTAATACATCAGCCGAATGATAGTCTGTCCAGTATTAACTATCCGGTTCATGGTTAAAAAAAACTTAAGATGATAGTAAATGCACTCATCTAAAAGAAATTGTTGACTCTTGGTATCTACGATCCTTCACCTCGTTACTCCTTAAAAATCAATATGACCGTAGAGCTAAAGAACGCTGATAATAAAACAAAAATTTATCATACCAATTTTAGGATGATGAATATTAATTATTGATGAAGCTTTACTTAAACGACAACAATAAGCACGTGAAGTATGTTGTTGTTTAAAACCACACACTATAATAGAAAACTTTATATTTTATAAAAAGAAAAACTATAAATGTGAAAATTTACTATGTGTAATCGAAGATATTTTAATAGGTTCAATAAGTGTTGAAAGAAGAGCTCCTTGTACACCCAAAACATTCCATTTAAGAATTTTATCACTACATGACATCATACCAAATTGTTGTCGATGTGTTGCAGGCATTGTATCTGTACCTTCTAAATATTTATATCTTAATAGACCTTGTTCACGTGTTTCATAAACTGGTGCATGTGCTGCCATTCTCATTTGAACCTATATTCAATCAATAATATCTAATTAAAACGGAATCGATTTAAAACAAAAAAAATAAAAAAATAAATGCTTACAGCATCATATGCACTTAGATAATTATTTGTATCAGATGGAAGAAATTCTTTCGCATCACCATTTGGTGCATCGGATAGAACTAAATGAATTGATACACTATTACGTAATTGTAATTTATCAGTATGAGGATCAACAAAAATATTTCGATATGAAGGTAAACCATGAGTTAATTGATGAAGTTCACCATAGAAATATCTATAAAAAGATTTCAATTTTTTTTTTACTTTATAATGAAATGAAATAGAAGATTTTTATGATACTCAAAATCTTAATAACAGAAGAAAAAAAAATACTGATAGAATAATTGAATCTTTAATACATTTCTAAAATTCTATAATCAAGAAATAGAAAGATTAAAATATATCTGAAATGCTTAATCCTATGATTCGATGCAACATTATTTTCTATAGATTGCAAGTAAATAAATTTTGAATAACATACTGTAATAATGCTCGTCTTGCCAATGCTAATGCATGACAATCAAGTAGCGCACAACCATCTTCTTCAATATTATCCAGTGATGTACATCGACTACCAACACCAAATGCTACGACTTTTCCCGTATCATTTAAACCTATTTAATTAGAATCAAATAGCGAATATATATATATTATATTTTTTTTCTTTTTTATTCAAACAAACTTTTTTTAATAATAAATGCAGCATAAAATCGATTTTTTAATGTATGAAATATAGATGAAGTATTTTTATCTTGATGATATTTAATAAAATCAGTAATTATTTGACAATGTTGATCAAAATATGATGTAGACATGAAAGATTGATCATTGATTTGTAAAGACTAAATAAAATTAAATCATTATATAAATTTTTACTTCTTTTTTGAACGTATGAAGTGAGGCTAAATTGGCGTTAGCTAAACTAGAGTCCATTACTCCACATTATACTTCTTTAGATATGTATGTAACATAAAGAGCAATAGAGAGAGAGAGTTATCAATAGTTGTCCTTAGTTGTCGAAGAAATGTTGTGTGATACATATATATTATTCTATAATCGAATATTACAAGAGATTTAAAGGAAAATTATTTTAAATTTTAGAATCAACAGAAAATGAAATTATTTGAGGTTTTATATATTAATCTTTGCAAGAATCCTTCAGTAGGATTGTATGTCATATTGTTTCGAACTATTCTCGATGTAGTACTTCTCGAACTCAACCTCAGTTGCTGTTGTATTTCCCTTTTCTGGACAATGGCTACTCTTGTGACATTCATAAATCGTTAGAAAATTAAAAAAAAAACAACAGGTTCTCAGGTTTAGATCTCGTCGAGTTTAAAATTTTCGTATCTAAACTTGGCAATCGAAATATATTATCAGAAAATTTCGAAATATGAATACAACAATAAATTCTTACAATATATTTATCTGTATTGAAAAATAATTTACTAAAATTATCTATATGAATTAAATCGTAACACTTCTTCATATTAAATTATATATATATATCTATAAGTTTCCGAAATATTGACTGTCACCGAGCGCCCCCTTTTCGTTTCGTTTTATTTTCTACGAAAATTGAATGCATTTATTTCAATGGCGTTTTTGTACATATACATAAACGTGTAATGTAGCCTATCTCAATCATTTCAATATTTCTTTGTTTTAAACAAAAAAAAACGCATTCAGTAGTATCTATTTATTTATTTTGTTATTTCTCCTAAGATGGATCCTGATAATAATACTATTACTACTAACAATAATGATAGTTCATCTTCGGAAGAATGTGTAGTTCTATCTACAAATTCTCCAATTCGTGTTCCTTCGACAGAAACTGATACTGCTAAAACACCTACAACACCAAAATTAAGATTATCAAAAACTGAATATGTAAGTAAGACAAAGATATTATTATATTTAATAATAAGAATTTTTGTTTTAATTCTAGATGCAACGAAAATCTGAACGAGAAGCAAAAAAAGCAGAAGAACAAGCAATGAAAGCAGAGAAAAAACGTCTTGCAGAAGAATGTCAGCTGATATATTTATCCATAGAACAACAATAAAAAAAAAAATCATTATTTCTTTCATTTTTAGTAAAAGCAAAAAAAGCTGCAGAACTTCAATTAGAAAAAGCACGAAAAGCAGAAGAACTTCAATTAGAAAAAGCTCGTAAAGCTGAAGAAAAAGCTCGCAAAGCTGAAGAACTTCAATTGGAAAAAGCACGTAAAGCTGAAGAACTTCAATTAGAAAAAGCTCGTAAAGCTGAAGAACTTCAATTAGAAAAGGCTCGTAAAGCTGAAGAAAAAGCTCGAAAAGAAGCAGAATATGCGTACGAATCTTATATTCATTTTTGATTTAATCACTTTTTTTTTTTCTTTATTCATATTTCAGTAATAAAAAGGCTGAACAAATACAAAAAAAAGAACAAAAACAAGCACAGGCACAAAAACAAGAATTAGTTCATAAACAAATGGCAACTTATATGGATAGATATTTTAAACCAGTTGATAAACCTTCACAAGTAAGAATAACTGAGTGTATTCAAAGACAATATGTAATCTTCACAATAGCGATATCTATAGTAGAATAAGCAAAAATCCTTAACACATATGAAGTGTTGTATATCATATGATTGAACATTGACGTATATGCGTAATCTAGATTGTCGGTATGTTATAGGTTAAAGGTCAAAGGTTATATTTTAAGGTCAATAAAAAACAGATTGTACGAAGTTTTTAGAATATTCTCTCATGTTTCATAACATGGTTTGAAAAAAATAGTAAAACTTTCGTTTTTCTACAGTTATGAAGTTCAATATTTAATATTGAATTTATTACCATATGTCATCTCTATGTGGCATTATTCTTTTGTTTTTTCTTTTCGACACTTTTACCATTGTCAGCTGCTGTAGGCACAAAACTTAGGCTTCAGTATCGATGCTTTACCATTCTAGATGGCAAAGGTTTTTCTGAATCGAACTAGTAACCTTCACTCATTAATCTTAACTGGGTAATACTTAATAAAATTCTTTATATAATTTAGAAAGAAGGGCAAACATCAACAACAAATACTCATACTATCGTTCAACGATGTACAAATATTTTTGATCAATTGGTTTCGAAACAGGTTTCTTTTTTTTTTTGGTTTAATGCTTATTTAATTTTATATAAATTTACTAGGATATTAATTTTGTATCGGATATAATTGAAAATATAAAATCAATGAAAAAACTTGATATTGAAATTAATTCACGTCCACGTTTGAACAGGTTTATTATTATTAAAGAAAATTTTCATATTGTTCGTTTTTTTTGTTTTAGTGATTCGAATAGTAGTCTTATAACAGTTGTAGCAACAACAACTGCAAATAATTCATATGTATTAAAAACTCGATATATTCATTTTCCAGAAAAATATTTTAATCGTCCACCATACTATGGAACATTTAAAAAAGCTTTAAGTGTTAATGTTAATCCATTAGAACCAGATGCATCTATTGAGAATGTATAATTTATCAATCTAGTATTGACAATGATTATCTTTTTGTTTTCGAATAGGTTGATTATACAGTTGATTCAGAAGGTGAATGGGAAGAACTATGTAAAGATGGTGAAGAACTTCGTTCGGATGCTGATGATTTAAGTGATTCAGAAACAATGGATAGTGAAAGTGATACTGATTCATTTATTGTACCACATGGTCATTTATCAGATGATGAATTAAATGAAGATGAACAACAACAAGTAAAAATAAAAACATAGAAAATTTATTTAGAAAAAATTTTTTGTTCTATTAAGTCTACATCGACAAAACAAGCTCGTGAAGCAGCTAAAACACATGTATGGGATAAGAAAGTAGCACGTTTAAATCAACAACGAGAATTAAAACCTTTATTTGGTTGTATTTATGATCCAACATTAGATGAAAAAACAAAATTTGAATTATCAAATTATCTTCATCAATTTCAAGTAAATTTTAATTTAAGAAAACCAAAACAAAATTTTATTATGTTTTTTTTTTAGAGAATTCTTGTACCAAAAGAAATTCTTCAACGTGTAGAACAAGATGATAAAGAACAAGAAATTAATGATGATACAATTTCGAAAGAAGATAAAAAGAAAGGAGTATCAAGAAAAAAATCATTGGTTTCTAAAAAAGGTTAGATAAAAGGATTGATAGACTCAAAAACCTCAATAAAAGCTTTATTTTGCTGAAATCTTTGAATCTATCAATTGTAAAAAAAAACAGCTGCTTTATATATATGATTTTTGGGTTGAGAGAAATAAATCACATTTTTACTAATTCTATGAAGAAACGTCTTCAATTGGTTAATCTAGAATCTACTAGTTTTCAATAAGAAAGTGATTAATCTGTTGAAAACGTTTTCTCATTAATAGAACTATCGTACTTAAATACATAATGATAAATCGATAGTTGAATTATGCATACTTCTCTAAGATAACGTCTATTTTACTTTTTGTTAATCCTATTATCAAAAAAAAAAAAAAAAAAGAAATTTATTTGAATAAGTTTAATCTTTTGTGAGGGGGAAGCTCTTTAACTGATATTCTATTTTTCTCCGTCTAGATAAAGACCTTGAAATGGTTTGTACCATTCGACTTTTTCTTTTTGCATTATTCTTATATTCTGAATATAATCATTTTTCGGCATTCGATAACATAGATCGATTTATCACAATTAGAACTTGTCAATTACCAAATGGACGCTCTTTTGTAAACCGAAAAACTTTAAAAAAATTTTGTGATTAATAATATCATCACTAAAATTTTAACGTTAAGGATAATCACCTCGAAGATACAAGATACTCTCTATAATAAGACTTAGTCCGACAGACAGTAATAATATTCACTGAGATTTTTAGAAAGAATTTCACTACTATTAAAGTTAACATGTTTTATTATATTAGGTTCGACTACTGATCAGCAACAACCTGTGACAAATACTCCTTCAATTGGAACACCAACAGTTAAACGTACTGGTTCAGTATCAAATATAGTTGAAGCAGCCTCACCATCAAAACGTCGTAAAATGAATTCCAACGAAAATTGTTCGATAATTGATGATTCAGATGTTATTATGAGTAGGTTAAAATCATTGTATCTTTTTCTTTTAAATAAATCATTGTTGTTGTTTTTTTTTTCTTTGTCTAAGCTGATATTGAAGTTATGAATACAAGTAAAACAAATGTATTAGAAGATGCAAGTAATGTTTCGGATATCAAATCTTCTCCACTTACAATTATTTCAAATGATGATGTTAAACTTGATAGTACACCAATATGTACACTTCTTGTACCAAAACGAAAACAACCACCTGCATGATCTTTATTATTCTAGTCAAATATATTGTCGATGTAGTATTCATCTGTATTTGTAAATACGCTTTGTTATAAAACATGAATCTCTATACATTATATATATATATATATTTTTTTTTTGGTCTATTATTTGATAAAAAAAGAAAAGCATACAACTGATTTGTTACTTGTGGTTATATAGTAGTTGATATTTCCTTTTTTTCTTTTGTCTTGTTCCTATAAACAGTTTCTTCTTTTTCTTTTATATTTCTCTTTTGATTGAAAAAGGAGAAATGAACAAAGATATATATGTGAAATTTATTGTTGAGAATAAAAAAAACAACAACAACAATTACATTGAATTATTTTGTAAGAAGGACATAATTTGTTAACATATGAAAATGATTTTATTTTTCATTCTAGTCATGTCAAGTAGATTAAGAACAAAAAAAAAATAAGAAGAAAAAAAAAAGAACGAATAAAAAAAAAAAAGAATATATCTGTCTTCCTCTTTCGAAAATAATACTCATTTGTATTATTTCTAGTTTTCGTTTCACTTTATTCTTTTACATAAGACTTGTCTTTGTTATCAAAAATTATCAAGGCAATCAAATTGAATGAATGTAACGCTTGATTAGTTCGTCCTACATTTTGATTTTTCCTTCATTCTGATCTTGACGCTTACGATAGACATTTAGACTGAAAAATTAACATGAAAGAAACGACTATTATTTCTGCTGTTGACATTGACGATAATGATGAAGAACTTATTCATACAAAAACTTTTTTTCGACGTCATTCAAAAGGTCCTGTTATGTTTAATGGATGTTCACCATCCGGTGATGTTATTATTATTGATAATATAAGTACAAAGAAAAAATATGATTTAACTGGATGGTATATTGAACGACAAACAGATACACACCCAGTCCTTCAATATAGATTTACAGATCAATTTATAATTCCACCATTAACAACAATAGAATTATGGTCGAGTGCAGCAACACCAATTCCTATACCACCTGAAACTCAAGAACAACAACAACATCAACAACAACAATCATTTGTTTGTATTAAAACAAAATTATTAACATGGAATAATGCTCGACAATGGAGTATTACTCGACTTTATGATAAAACAGGATATGAAAAAGCTGTTTTTTCACATCAAACATTACCATCAATGGATAAAGAAAAACAAGAATAAGAAGAAGAAAAAAAAAAACGACTAATACTTAATCAGATAACCTTAGAACGATGTCAAAATAGCATTCTCTATTTACCTATTTTTAATATTTTTTTTATTTAACAAAAAATAAAACAAAATTTGATATTCACATTTAATAATCAGCATTCTATATTTAGATCAAATGTTTTAAAAAAAGTTTTCATCTGAGAATTATCGATATTGTTTTATGCAGTCTTTTTTTCTTTTTCATTGATTCAATCTTAACAAGATGAAACATTTTGTATTGATCGAGACTGTTTGTTGTCAGAATGTATGTGCTAGATATTTACTTTCGCTTGTGTTTCTTACTGTTTCTGCACATTGAAATAAGTCTGTAACGAAATTCTTCTGCATTTAATAAATTATTTTTTTTTTATGTGGATGCACTTATCATGCTTCGTTACTGATTGGCTTCTCTCTTTACCTGGTATCGTGCAAAAATGTCTCGTATTAGATATTTTAAGTATTAATCTTGTACAATCCTTGTGAAAATGAGTAAAACAAATTAATTAGTTAGTTATTTTTTCGAAAAAATTTTGACTTCGTTATTGTTCAAGTCAAAGAAATCTATCGATATTTGTTTACTATATTTACTTTATGTTCAAAAAATTAAATCTAAAAGTTTTAAATGTTTATGACAATTAAAAAATCGCATTGAACATGTATTCATTGTTTTTTGTATTAGTGTGAAAGTTGAAACTAAAATCAATCGAGTATAACCTAGTGTTCAAATAAGAAGATGATGATTATTTAATAGGGTAAGAGAAATTAACTTTTTTGAAAGTTTGAACACTGCTGTCTGAGGATGGGTATGCGTTTATCGTCTCTTCAGTCAAACTTCACGCGCAACCGTTCTGACACTCTATATCAAATAAACGATCTCTTATTAATAATAATTCATGATCCTATAAAATGCATCAACAATCATTAATGGTAAATCAATATTTTTAATTGTATAATGACTTCATTATTATGATGATTTAAAGTTAAATGTATTGATGATAATATTTAGAAAGAAAACTCATTTGTTACTAATCAAGAATTTATTATCGATTGTTGCTATACATGAATGACAACTAATTAGCGGTATGTAGATGTGACAGAAGGATTAAGATCAAGAGAAGAACTATACCCACAGCTACTAGAATACCTTCTCTAAGTATCATAATATATCTCGTGATCGTACTCATATTTGATTGGTTCTTATTTAAAATAATACTATCATGAATAGAAGTTGCTGTTTTTAGTAGAGATATTTTAATCATGGTTTATAAGTTTCCAAATCTCTACGAGTAAAAATATTGAGCTTTCATTCATAGTACGCGGATCATATTTCGATGTCATATGCATAATCAGTTTTTATTAGATTATCTTCAGCAATAAGCAAAGAGTTCATTTTCGAACATCACTAGAAGATTTCACCATTGTAAATGATGGCCTGATCGAAATGAACTGAATTCTAAAAACCAAATAGGTTGTAGTCGTATTAAACAAACATATAGTTTAGAAATAACATGATTTTAACCAAATTGTGTGGCTGTTTATTGTAAATTGTAACTGTTTGTGATCTGAATGATCTAGTTGGTACGGTCATATATAACATTCATCATTGGATCCAATTGGTTTTATTGCTGAGATTTCAACATTCAAGCGATTTTCGTACAAAAAACATTCGACGCTTGTTATTGAAATGGAGAAAACACTGGAATAATGAATTTGTGGTACAGATTTTATGAAGGATACTAACTTCACTTTCTAGTTCTTCGAACCAGTAAAGAACGGTCCTAACTTGCTAACATAAACAATATTTCATTTCTATGGTCATTTGTAATCCAATAATAATAGCCAATGCACATTGCGTTCAGAGAGTAATAGACATTCGCAATACTAATCATCGTTATAGCCACATATAGAAGAAAGATCATTGATCGAAATCATTAGATTGTATACTTTTATTCATCGTCCATTACTGAGAGACATAATATATACTACATGCATCACAATTATCTATATTTTTGTTAAACGATCAGGACACTCTTATAGCTAAACATTCACTAAATTAATGACACAGATCGAGCACTCGAATCGTATCTTCTCGGGAGAGTAGGTGTAGGTGGTTAAGAATTTGGTTCAGCTCATTGTATGACTTTACTAGCGGGTACATTTGAATATAACGATTTTGATTCAAAGCTCATCATTAATTCGTTGTTTCTCATTAATGTTTTCTTCAAAATATTGATATATTGAAATAAGTTCTTAACATATGAATGACTTTCTTTCTCATACTTCTCTATCATAGTAGCAAGAAATACTCTAAGTTTACACTATAGAGCATTATACATTGCAATTTTTGGTCATAATATTCTTTTGCTATAATTTTCTTATCTGTCAATAATTTGAGCAGTCTGTTTGTAATTTGCTTCTCTTCTTTCGCTGATTCAGAATTTTCATATCTGCTAAAACTCTTTGAATCTTGCAAAATTTGATCTACTTTATCTATATAATTATTTTTTTCCATGCATACCAATGCATTACATGTGTCAACTCGTAATATAACTAATGATCTGTCCATTTTTAATTCTATTAATGCAATTCGTTCTTCATCACTTAATTTTATTACAAAATGGTTCCCAATAAATGTTTCACTTCTTTGACTCCTCTTTAATTTTTATTAACTCACATTCAATTTTTGTTTGTATATTGAAATGTTCAATGACGTTTTTGTTATGCAAAGTTGCCAATCTCTGCTAAGTAATTTCAATTGCGAAATACTAAGCAATTTTGACAATAAATTATAAACCAATTTGTCCAAAGCATGAAGATAAGCTCTTGTATGGTCACCTATAGCACTAAGTAACATAAAATTATTTTTCTGATGTAAATTCTTATCTCTAGCGATTGTTGCTTTTTCTTTGTCATATAGATAGGATGTTAATTCTATAACGATGATCAGGTGATACAATGTTAGCACCTTCGTCAGTTGCAATACGATTCAATTATTTTCTCAGTTGAATTAGATTTCTTTGTTTTTCTGAGTATTCAATACGAAGTACCTGTCATGGATATTTCTTCCCTAGAGGAGATGAAGCAAGATGTTTATTTGCTAACTTAAATCTGAGAAGTTCACGAGTCTAGCCATAAACGAGGCATATACGTACTAATTCAATATTACACTGGGCTTTTTCTCATTTCATTGTTAACCGCTGGACATGTCTAAATTTTTTTCAAGCACATTCGCCATATTCCCTGCAAATATAGTTAATTAACTTTCAGTTGTAAATAGAGTTTTTGATAAATCCAAAGATTAAGTGATAAAATACATATGAAATATTCATTTCTTTATTTACGAGCTTCCAATACTGCTTATGCAATCATCAGTTTAAAAAAAAGATTTTACCATAGAAGATGTTTATATCGATTAGATAAAGTTCAAAGTCCAATAAATCATTACAACTCAAATTTACGCGTATGCAGATATCAGTGTACATTTTATCATCACAACAACAAGAAAGTCTAGGCTAAGGTAAAAAAGAAGAGGTAGAATATGTGAACAACAAAATGCATGTAATGAGGAGGAGTTGAGTGAAAAAAGCCGTCTACGTGATGAAAAAGTCATGCTTCATTGATTCACATAAATAATATTGATTGGAAAAATCAAGTAATTTCGCCAGTAATAAGTACAGAGTAAAATCAATTAGAAGCACGCAAAACAAAGTTGATATACTCCAGTGTCATCTATGATGTAAGTATATTTAGTTTTCAGCATTACTAGACGAGTGATAAAATTAAAGTTAAAAGTAAAGAGCAGCTACAAGCAACAAAAAATTACGGAATAGGCATGTTTGGTTGTGGTGGGTGTGGATGGAGTGTGGGTGGGGGTGGGGGTGGGGGTGGGGGTGGGGTGTGGATGTGGGTGTGAGTGTGAGTGTGTGTGCCGAAGTGTATTTAACCACGCCCACGCCCACACCCACACCCACACCCACACCCTTTTGGAATTTATGCATAGCTTCTAGACCCTTTCCTAAACCCTTTTATAAGGGCTTATGAAAGAGTTTATGAATATTTTCAGATGCGGTAAAAAAGGACTTATTATACGTTGCACTGTCATAAACTCTAAAAGGATTTGTTATTCTACACTCTTTTTTACAATGCGTCACGGTCTGTGGGGCGGAAGAGTGGTTCAGTTTTCTCACTATAAAATTCAACACTCATTAACAATCGTGTTTCACAAAAACAATGAAGAATGACTCAAAACTCACAAGAGTATCCACATTCGGACTCCATTTATGTTTACAAGGACGAATTCTAACAGCGAAAACTTTCAAATAATCAGATACGTGTTCGAAGAAAGGATATCATTTTAAAAAAAACATGAATTTATTCTATGAAATTGAAAATCATCCGACTATTTAGTATTAAACAAAAAGAAAAAAAATCAATATCGCTTATATAACAAATTAGCGTTTACAGATTCTATAAATGATTTAAAACTAGCAATTTGAAAACGATTAAGATCTCGTTCGTATTTTTCATCGCCAATTGCCAACATGGCTATAATTTTGCCTAATAGAATAGTAAATTTAAAACCATGTCCAGAACATCCACTAACTAAGAAAACATTTGGTTGACCAGGTACATGATCAATGATAAAATCAGCATTGGGTGTATTCGTATAGATACACGTTTGACTATGTGTTACATTTTTGCCCAAATTCGGAAAACGTTTTTCTGCATATTGTCGCATTTGATCGATATAGACATCGTCAACTGGTGGTCGATGAGCATCTAAATCGGTTATAGTTTCACCTAAATTATCTGAAGCTAATTTGATTCCGTCTATTTGACCATCACTTGGAAAACCATAATAATTCGCATCAGAATCTATCCACACAGGAAATGTACCATCGGCTTGGAAATATTCTTCGTGATCATTTATATTAAGATAGACAATTTGTTGTCGAGTAAGTCTGAGTGGCAAATTGAGATCTTTGAAAAGATGATTCATCCATGGACCAGCTGTAACAATTACTCGATCAAATTCTTCATCAATAGTATCGTCCGATGAACATCGAACCAAGATTTTGCCGTTTTCGGATGATGAAACAATTTCAATAACTGGTGTTCGTTCATGAACAATAGCTCCATGTGCTTTGGCCAACCGAATATTCGCTTGAACACATCGAGTTGCACGCAAGAAACCACTGTCTTGTTGATACAATGCAACTTCGTCGGGCTGTAATTTAAATGCAGGATATTTAAGCTTGATTTCCTCGGCATTGAATCGATCGTATGGCAATTGTGCATCGATTAAAGAACGTTCTGTAGCTGCAATATCAGGATTATCTTTATGGCCAAAGTAGAGACCACCACAACGGACAAACAATTGTTCTTGTGCATCCTTCTCTAATTCATTCCATAGTTGATATGCATCGGCTACTAGTTGCGTATAGAAAAGATCAGGATACGTATATCGAATCAGTCTTGATTCACCATGAGAACTGCCATGTGCATGCCCAATATGAAATTGTTCATAGCCAACAACTTGATGACCTGAGCGAGCAAGATGACGCAGTGCTGCACTACCCGTTCCACCAAGACCGACAACAGCAATTTTCATCTGCAAAAAAGCAAAACTACACTCATTGAACGATACCAGAGGGCAAAAATCATCTAATCGTCTTGCTTAGTTTATCTAGAACATAACAGGTACTTTGAATGAGACCGGCCATTAAAAGATCTTTATATGTTTGAGATAAACTCGATCGTTTGAAAATATGTCGTATAGCTTGTTCGACTTTTTCTGTTCGTTGTGTACTCACACATAATTTACGCATTACTTCTTCTGTATCTTGATATTGTTGTGTTTTTAATGTTGCTGATTCCGTTAAACTGTATACAGGATGGCCCACAAATAGCACTACGATAAGAAGTTCAAATATCTTCACGACGGTTCAAT